>LBNU01028639.1:143293-161808 GCA_014162995.1 Artemisia annua | reverse complement strand
GTGTGTATCTTTTGATTTGTGTAAAAGTATGTGTTATGTGTGTGTTTTGGAGAGAGAAAAAGTAGATCTGAGAATGAGAATGAGAAAGAGACGGGGTGTGAGTGTGATGGTGAGTGGATAGTTGGGAGGTTATTTTACCAAATTAACCTTCCGCTTTTTATTGTTTTTTTTTAATACAAAAATCCTTTTTAATCTGCACCCTTCTTTTTTTTAGATGGATGGCTGGGATTTGTCCCTCAGTATCCAAGAAAAGTATGGTTTCTTAAATAACTCCCCTCTATATATTAAAGGTACAATACAACTGTTAATCAAAGACAAAAACATTGGTAACTTAACTGCTGACAAACCTTACCACCTGCAATAGTTCGTGAAAAACAAAAAACTTAGCAATGAAAAAGAACCACACTTTCAACAAACTGTAAAAACAAACTCCAACACCAACCAACAATAAGGTAAAACGCAACACAACCGAAAGCAACCAAAACCTCGCCGCAACGCGGCGGGGCCTCCTCCTTGTTACAGACGATATCAACATATTAAGTATATTGTTTTGTACTTCTTTTTAAAATACTAATGAATTTAACGAGTCTTTTAAGCAATTAATTACATAAAAACCGATAAACATCATTCAAAGGATCTGCAACATTAATTGCACACAAATTAACTAATTTACTTTCATGAGAAAAAAATAAAACAATTTAATGAAAATAAATAGTAAAATTTAATGTTGATTATCGCAGACTTTTTTTTGAAAGGAGAACTTCATTCAAAAACCACAAGCGGTCCTCAAAGTGAGGACCCCCGGGCCAAAAACACACGACATTACATCAAGTCCAAAGGATAATTACACCAATCCTGCCACACTATATTATTCCATCTAGATCTATTACGACACCAAAAAAACGACGTAGACTTGACAATCTCAACTAGCTCGAGAGGTATGCGCTTCTTGTTTGTGAAAATCCGGGCATTACGCTCATTCCATATGACCCACAAGGTAGTATAAACAATACCCCTTAAGATATGTCGCTTATCCTTCGAGAAAGAAGAGTTCTCCGCCAAAAGAATCAAATCCTGCACGTCAAAAAAGAAAGATGGAGGGAGCCGGCACCAGTTTTCCACCCTGTTCCACACCTCAATAGAGAACAAACATCCTGTAAAGAGATGAGTGTTCGTTTCTGTTGTAAAGAGACAAAAAACACAATTCGATTGCTGCAAAATGACGCCTCTTTTAATAAGTTCAGCCGTAGTCGGTAAACGATTTCTAGCAGCCCTCCACGCCATTATCTTACATTTAAGCGGCACCCAGCATTTCCAATTGATCTTCGTGCTGCTGTCTACTGGAACGTGATCAGATAAGAGCTTTCTAGCCGAGAAACCGAGAAAATACCATCAGTGCTAGCCTTCCACTTCCACACATCACTATCCCCTTGTCTATTAACATCATAAATCTCACCAAGAAGACTAAATAGTTCTGTTAACTCCTGATAAGATGAAGGCTCTCGTTTCCAGTTCCACCTCAAAGTGTTAACATTGTATTCGAAATGAACTCTTCCAGAAACTTTGACCCATTTATCTCGTTCTAGATTAAAAAGGTTCGGATAACGAACCCGAAGAGGAGTATCTCCAAGCCATAAATCTCCCCAAAAATTCAAGGAGGAGCCGTCACCAAGGGAAGCAACAAAATAAGAGTTCAAAAGCTCACTGTTGGGAAGTTTTTGTTCTCCAACTTTCACATTTGTTTCCAACAACCACTCGCCGAGGCGCTACATGGAAGCATCGCCCAAGGTCTACTCGAGCCGTGACAACTCACAATAATGTTTTTCCACAGGCTATTACCTTCTTTTTTGAATCTCCACGACCACTTTAGAAGAAGCGCATCATTCATTTCTTTTAATTTAGTCAAACCCAAGCCGCCTTTCTTCTTCGGTTTCGAAATAATATCCCAAGCCACCCAAGGGATTTTTTTCTCATCACTAGAACCCACCTACAAAAACCGCCTCATGATAGCTTCCATGTTATCTAAAACCGACTTTGGAGCTCTATAAAGCGAAAGGTAATAAATCGGTAAGCTAGAAAGAACCGATTTAATGAGAATTAACCGACCGCCAATCGAGAGATTTCTCGCCTTCCATGAGGCAAGACGATTTCTAATAACATCCACCACCGGGTTTCAATTACTAACACGAGTCATCTTGGCACCAACTTGAATACCAAGGTAGACAAATGGCGTAGCACCACTCTTGCACCCCAAAACTTCCATCATGTCATCAATTTCAGCGTCATCAACTCCAATCCCGAATAAATTCGGCTTATGAGGTTGATTCTGAAGCCCGAACAAAGGTAGAAAATCCGCAACATTCTGGCTATACTTTGAATGTTCTCCCACGACCATTCACCCAAAATAAGAGCGTCATCCGCGTAGAAGAGATGAGAAATAATAATATTAGACTCCAACATATTAATACCTTTGAAAACCCCAATGTCTTTAGCTTTCTCCAATAACCACGGAAGCGCTTCCATAACCAAGAGGAAGAGAAAGGGCGAGATAGGATCACCTTGGCGGAGACCTTTTTCGCACTTAAAATCAAACGTAGGGGAGCCGTTGACGAGCACTGCGGCTCTAGACGACTCGAGGAGGCCTTTAATCCAAACACACCACAGCGACGGAAAACCCATTTGAGACATAATAGATAATAAGAAGTTCCAGTTTACATTGTCGTAGGCCTTCTCAAAATCTATTTTTAACATAAAAGCTTTCCTACTTCTACGTTTCAACCATTCCAACACTTCGCTAACCACAAGCGGACCATCAAGAATAAAGCGGTCTGAAAGAAACGCCGATTGTGAATCGGAGATAACTTGACCCATAACTTTTTTGAGACGATTAACAAGAACTTTAGAAACAACTTTACTAATCATCCCGATAAGAGTAATAGGCCGATAATCCATGAGACCCAAAGGAGTTTTAACTTTGGGAATCAAGGTGATAAAAGACGACCCACAACCATTGTTTATGACACCCGACCTGTGGAAATCAAACAAAATATTATAAAAATCCTCCTCGAGCAAGTTCCAAAACCTCTTGACAAATTTAAAATTAAAACCATCGGGCCCCGGAGCTTTATTCGAACCACACCCAAACACCGCATCTTTGATCTCTTGCTTTGAAAAAGGAGAAATCAAGAACTCCCTATCATTAATATCAACCTGCTTCAAACCTGCGCACTCCAAATTTGGCTGGAACTGGATCGATTCTTTGAAATGATTCCTAAAAAATTTTATAATCTCCCTTTTAATCAAATTAGGTTTATCAATCCACGTACCATCGACCGCAATGCCCGGAATAAAGTTTCTAGCTTTCCTCCCGTTGATCATATTATAAAAAAACGAAGAATTTTCGTCTCCAAGCGAGGCCCATTTGACCCGGGATTTTTGTCTAATATCCCGAGCCTTATGAAGCTCTATCTCTTCTAAAGCTTTCTTGCACTCTATCCAAACCCACAGATCAGATTCTTCCAAATCAGAAGACTCCATTTGAACCTCCAAATCATCTTTTTCTTTGCGGAGACGCGAAACCTCCTCCACTTCTTTCACACTATATCTTCTGAACCAATCCCTTAAAACTCCACGAAGCCTTTTCAATTTATTCAGAAGATTAATGTCATAAGGACCATTATTAACCCAACCTTGAAGAATCGAATGAACAACCTCAACACATCCGGGGCGGTCTAACCAAGAATCAAAGAATCTAAAAGGTTTTGGTCCGAAATTAGTGTCAACTATCGATAAAACGATCGGGGAGTGATCCGATAAATTTCTATTAAGAGCCCTAACACAAGCATTCGGCCACTTATTGAAAACGTTATCACTAACCAAAACTCTGTCGATTCTGCTCCACTTGCAAAACCCTCTTCTATTAACCATATACGTATATTTCATACCTTTCAAACCATATTCTCTTAGCCCAGCTTCATCAATAAAATCATTAAAATCCCGAGCACTCCCCGGGTCAAAAGAGGAATTTTTTCTTTCCTCCCTATCCCTGACAGAGTTGAAATCACCAAAAATAATCCACCACCCGTGGCCTGACTTAATAGTCTGAATAATTCTACTCCACAGATTGAGCTTCTCGACATTATTTTGAGGAGCATAAACATTGATGATATTCAACCGGATAGAACCGTCTAAAATCAAACCCGACACAAGGAGAAAATTGTTGTCTTTAAACACCGAATCCTTAGAAAAAACCTTCGGATCCCAAATGTTAACCAAACCACCCAAATTTCCTACGGCATCAACACTTTCAAAATCGAAACCCAAACCTCCCCAATAGTTTGAAACCGTACTAGCTTGTATATCCTTAACCATAGTTTCCTGAATCCCCAAGAAAGAAATACCAAATTCGTTTTTAAGACTCTTAATCCAACGCGATTTACCACAAACCCCTATGCCACGAATGTTAATAGAAAGGCAATTCATCGCTTACCCCTTTGTAATCCTTCATGGTTAATCGACTCTAGGATGAGATTGTTGCAGTTTGATAAATCAGTGCCCAACTTCTCACCCAAGACAATAGTAGCAAGGACCTCCTCAGCTTGAACTCAAACATCGGCTTCAACAGTAGGCTGTGATTCCTCTTCAGATTCTATCATAGCACCCCCTTCAACTAGACCAGGCTGTCTGTTGAGGTCCAATGAACCACTATCCACTGAATTAGAAACCTGGGCCTCTGAATTAAGAATGGAATACTTATTGTTAAGGCCCAACATCTCATCCAATCCAAACGGATCATCATTTTTGGGCTCCTTTCCATTTTTCAAACTCTCCTGGCTGCTCACATAACCATAACTGGGCTATCCCACTTCCTGCTTTTTAAATTTTTTTCTTTTGTTCACTTTCGAGTCAATAAACGGCTCCTCACCATTTGGACTATCCTCAAAAGGAAAGTCAACTCCTGGCATAAATGTGTCTTCAATATTCTCCTCGTTTTCATCCCCCTCATCATTGTGTATTGATTGTATATCATTAATAACCTCATTAACTCCAATATCAGTTACTAAAATAGGTTGGTCTTCCACATCGTTGACTTCTCCTACCACCGGACCATTATCGCCTGGTACATCTTCCGGTGACTGATCCTCCAATGATTCATCAGAATCCGATTCCACAGTTTCATCAACTTTTTTATTATCAACCTCGACAAAATCTGAAATCCATTCGCCGAATTCCTCTGCTACCCATACTCGGAATTTTTGACCATTCCAATTAAGAACAACATCTTCATCGATACGCTTTCCGTCCCCTATTAAAACGGCAATGATTTCATACGATAGATCTTGATCGGATTCCACTTTACTCGCATTGTGAACCACCTTCCCGAATAACTTACCCACATCATCAACGACGTCGTTTGTGAGTAAGTGTAACGGGATCCCCTTAACCTTTAACCAAGCGATTCTCTCAAAACCTAGCGATTGTCCAGANGACCACATAGTCACTGATGCGAAATTGTCCACAGATGACTTAGCGATCTCAAGAGCAGCCTCTGCTACCTCCGAATCTTCAAATGACAAGAGCACATCCAAGCCTCCCAAGTAGTGAACCTTACCAGTCCCAGGACCTAAGTCTCTAAGAATTACTTTAATATTCTTGAGCCCTTGTAGGTCAACCATCTTAGCAACCAATGCTCTACCATGCAACGATGAAAAAGCATGAACTCGAATATCCACATCTATTTTCGTCCCCACCAGAGAATCTTTAAACGACCTTTCTTCAGCAACAAACGGGTAAATCCTTGGATCCGTTCGAAATCCCTCCGCCCGACTGTTGTTTACATTAGAAGACTCAGTGGCGGAACTAGGATTTCAAAATAGGGTATGCACTTTTGCTCGAATGGTCCTCGAAGGGTCCTTGAAGGGTATGCACCCTATGTTTTTTACACTACCCGTCGAATTTTAGGGTATGCACGTGCATACCCGTGCTATAAGCTAGGTCCGCCCCTGAGAAGACTTATGATTGCGCATTGTCTCTTGACGAGTATTTATCTCCCCGTCTTCAAGAACAAACTTCGCAATGCTGAACCATAACTTGTATTCGCCCAATCGAATATTANGTGGCGGAACTAGGATTTCAAAATAGGGTATGCACTTTTGCTCGAATGGTCCTCGAAGGGTCCTTGAAGGGTATGCACCCTATGTTTTTTACACTACCCGTCGAATTTTAGGGTATGCACGTGCATACCCGTGCTATAAGCTAGGTCCGCCCCTGAGAAGACTTATGATTGCGCATTGTCTCTTGACGAGTATTTATCTCCCCGTCTTCAAGAACAAACTTCGCAATGCTGAACCATAACTTGTATTCGCCCAATCGAATATTACGTAAGCTTTTGAGCAGATCTCCTTTGTCTTTCACATCGAGCATGGAAATGAAACCAAACCTATTTCCTCCTTTGTCCCTCTTTCTAGCGATATACAAACCGAAAATCTTACCAAACGGACGAACTTGTTCAGCCAAAACAGACCCGCTACATCCCTCTGGAAGATTTGTGACAAATAATTTCGTAATCTGACGTTGTATGGTCTCCGGAATAGGGTTCCGGTGACGCCTCTCCATGTTAGATTATCGCAGACATAGATTTAATTTTATTATCATTAATCAGCTTATTATAAATTTATAACCACTCCAAAATTTACCACACTTGTTGAAATGCTGAATTGAAATTTGTTTTTTGTATTTTAGGAGTTGAGATCCATGAAGAACCCATACATGCCATAGAACCTATCAACGAATCATAGCCACCCATTTATATTTTTCAATTTTTTTTTTCAAAACAACATATCTTGTAAACGGTAAATCTTCAAGCTACAAAAAAATACCATCGCGACGAGAATTAAATCATCTTTCTATAGATATGCATTGTTATATACTTTCAACGATTTTTTTTTTAATTTCCGCCCAAAAAGAATCATATATGATTCGTAAAAATCATATATGATTCGATTCTTACGAATCATATATGATTTGTTAAAATCAAATCATATATGATTCTTACGAATCATATATGATTTTTCTGGGCGAAAAAAAAGTTCATCGGAAAAAAAAATTCGTCGAAAGTATATAACAATGCATGTCTATAGAAAGATAATTTAATTCTCGTCGCGATGGTATTTTTTTGTAGCTTGACGATTTACGGTTTGCGAAATATTTAAGTTTTAAAAAAAAGGTGGAAGTTTATTTTTTTATTTTGATAAAAAAAATAAGTGGCTAAGGGGGTGTTTCTTTTTTTTGTTAGCTAAGAGAGTGTGTGGGCTCCACATTTATATGAGCCACTTATTGGGGAGGGGGTTACAATTCTAGCCTTGTGGATGTAGACCAACTAAGGGAATTAATGGGCCCCATTCAGAAAAGAAATAATATTAAATGGGTTTGTGGACTCATTCTCTTAGCTAACAAGAAAAAGAAACACCCCCTAAGATTGCTTGATGGGTTCTATGGTAAAAGTTGGATATATAAAGAACTTTTTAAATAAATTTAATACTCGTAGCAAATTAGAGGTTCGCTTCCTAAATTAAAAAAAAAAAAAAAAAAAAAAAAAAAAAAAAAAAAAAAAGGGTTTGCTAAACTACCTTATGAGTTGTAATTCAGCTTACCTTAGTTGAAAAATCAATACTTAATTAACAATAAACATATTATGTTTAACAACACTTTCTATAACTATAATCATTAAATATGTATAAATATAAAAATAATGAGTTCATTAAATGCTGTTTCACACAAATGATAAAGCTTAAATATAAGGGCATCAACTATAATAAACCTCTAAAAAAATTTATACAATTAATACATCATTAATTTACAAACCTTTTCATATAAAATACCTATTGCTACTGTGGATAAGCTTATCATATCATAAAACACAATTAACATTTAAAAAATATAAATAGAAAAGAATTAAAAATTACGTTAGACATCCTCAAGATCTTAGACTTTTTCATTCCATCTAGGGTTGAATTGGTTGCTCACTACGGTTCACAAATTTATAGACCTTTTCAAAAAAGTTTATACCAATAGACCTATTTATAAACCACTATACAGTAAAACCTCTATAAATTAATACTCGATAAATTAATAACCTCGATAAAACTAATAATTTGTCCGGTCCCAACTTGGGACCAGTACAAATTTGGACCCCAATCGATAAAATAATAAGATAATAATTTTTTTGAAACTCTAGTGTATTATGTATATATATTAGTCCCAACGAAACTATAAATTAATAATTACTAAAACTTCTATATCTATGTATATATGCGTGTGTGTGAGAGATACACTTCAAGATCCTAAGATTATTTAGTAAAAAAAGAATTCATTCTCATTTGTTATTTTTTGTTGAACTTCAAATTTATATTGAGTTTATCTCAAAATCTCCTCATTGCACTAAAGTGTTGGTGTGTTGTCTTCTCATATTGCAACAAAAAAGTGTTAACTTTATTTTCATAAAGTGTGAATATGAATTCATAAAATTTTAATTGAAACTTGTTTTTCAAATTTATTTTTCAACTCTAACGAGTATACATTGTATCAAGTATATTACACTTGAAATTTTAAAGGTCATATGTAAAACCTCTTTAAATTAATATATTATTAATTTATCGATATAATAATATCTCGCTAAATTAATAAAATATCCTGATCCCAACACTATTAATTTATAGAGGTTTTACTGTAAGAGTTGCGATCCCCTAGAAAGGGATCAAAATTAAAAAGCCTAAAAAGTTTTCTAGCCAATAAGCTAGTGCCATGTGTCCCCCACCCACTCCCTCCTTTTTTCTTTAATATTTTCTGTTAGAGGGCATTTTGGTCATTTGACCCTTTTTTTCTTTTCCACCTCAATTTTCAAACGCATATATCTCTTAAACGACAAACTTTTAGAAAAAAGCGATTTCACCAAAATTTTTAAAATTTGATTCTCTTTAATTTGGTATAAATCTTTTTAATTTTTTCGAAACTTTTTTTTTGACATATTAATTGGGTTATAATTTTCTTGAAAATTTTAGCATTTTCGGCATTTTCGGCTCTAATTTTGTCTAATTTAAAGGCCGAATTTTGCAAAACTTAAAACACAAAAGTTGTAGCTTCTTGGCCATTCTTCACCCAGAAATTTGAATCACTCAAATCCGATATAATATGAGTGAGATATCGCGCGTTAAAGATGACGTCTTAGTCATATTTAGTGCACACAAAGTGTTTGATAAAATGCCTAAAAGAGATTCTTCTTATAAAAATGCATTTAATGCACTAATTGATGTACCATTTTTGTTATTTTTAGCTTTATATTGATAAACAACATTTTTAAATGATCAACCACTATTTTTATTGATGAACCATTTTTTTTATTGATGAACCTTTTTTTTAACTGATGAACCTATAATGTAACTGATGAACCTATAATTGATGAACTTATAACGTAACTGATGAACCTATAACTTAACTGATGAACCTATAACTGATGAACCTATAACCTAACTGATGAACCTATAACTGATGAACCTATAACGTAACTGATGAACCTATAACCTAACTGATGAACCTAATAACCTAACTGATGAACCTAATAACGTAACTGATGAACTAAATGTATATTTAAAAATAATAATGATTAAAAAACATCACTTTTTGAATGTTACATTAATAAAATTATTAATAATACATTGTGGGACAAAAATTAGACCATTTAACGCAATTTTAATACTAAAAATATAAGCTAGACATTTCATCAAACACTTTGTGTGCAACAAATATGACTAAAACGTCATCTTTAACGTGTGATATCTCACTCATATCATATCCGATTTGAGTGATTCAAATTTCTGGGTAAATAGTGAATCAAAATCTACAACTTTCGTGTTTTAAGTATTTTATGATTCGGTATTTATGATGGTACAAAATAAGGTCGAAAATGCTCAAAAAATCAAGAAAATTAACACCCATTTTGTATGTAAAAAAAAAGTTTCGAAATTTTTAACAAAATTTATACCATATTAAAGAGGATTAGATTTTAAAAATTATGGTGAAATCGGTTTTTTATAAAAGTTTGTCGTTTAAGAGATATGTGCGTTTGAAGTTTGAGGTGGAAAATGAAAAAATGGGTATTTTACGAATTTGCCCCTAGGCGGATTTTATTATTAAAATAGGTGGGGGGACACATGTCACATGTTGAGTGACTTTCTACACTTTCTATTTTTTTTTTCTTTCTAATGGATCGGATACCTTTACTGTAATAGATGCTCTAACCTTATGGGTTGTGGTTAACAAAACCCAAAAATCAAATTACTAACATTTTTGCCTAAAATACATGAAAACGTGATTATCAAGTTGATTATCTTACCAAATTTTCAATGTGTCAACAATCTACAAAATCAAATCCCAAAAATACAACACTATTGATATTTGGCATTAAACACGTAGATTTCTTGTTGCAGGCGCCAAATAGTAATTCCATTAAAAGGTACATTAATGATATGATTCATAACTTACCAAAAAGTACACTAGTGTAGTGTATGTTTACCCGTCACCTCCAAATTTTGCATAATTTTACATTCATAATAATTAATTCAATTTTGTCATATACGGTAAGAAGATTTCAGACCGATAATTCCATAAATCTTTTATATAATAAAACAAAACCCAAGTGAGACTTTTCTATTTTGAAAAACTCAACCTTCCCTTATTAAGTAATATTTTAATTATTATTTTAATTATAATTTTTTATTATTAAAGATAATCATTTAAAAAGTTTAATCCTATCGTTAGTTGCATCTTATTTTTATATATTGTGTTTATCTTCGACTTATATAGTATATCAACAAAACAAATTTATTATAATTTTTTTTTATTAAAAATAATCATTTAACGTTAGTTGCATCTTATCTTTATCTTTTATGTTCATCTTCTACTTATGTAGTATATCAACAAAACAAATTTAAAGATTAAATTATTTGTTTTTTAACAAATAAAAATATATCATTCAAAAAATTAAAAAAAAAAAAAAAAAAAAAAAAAAACTCGCGCGTGCGCAGGTATTATAACTAGTTTGTGTTAAAAATAAAATAAAATACTAGCGTGTATAAAAACATGATACGGAGTAGAAAACAATTACTGTATTTAATAAAGGACATATTTTTCTTATATCAATATAAAATCAAACACATGATAAATAATATTATCACTTTCATTCGCTTAACAAGTAAAAATATGTCAAAACACTTTATTGTTATAAACTAACTGAATTATATGATAACCAACATGGAATCAAACAAATTTAAAACATATAGAACGATGATGTATTAAAAACTTATATTATACTAATCTCATCCAGATTGTCATGTCACAATTCGGATACATGCAACTCAGTAATTGAAAAAAGTTTTGATCACACATTCTAAAGATGTTAGAGCATTAATTGGTAAAAAAAAAATAAAAAATAAAAAAAATAAAGTTTAAAATATTTTCATAAAAATATTAAATTTATAATACGTAACATATATTCTCGTACTAACATATAAAAATAAACGAATATAAAGTTTAATACCGACATAAATTTCCAGTAAAATAAAATATCGTATCTAACAATTAGGTATGATAAATATAATATAAGTACAAAGTGACACAAAAATAACACGGAGTATTTGATTGTATTTAAAAACAAATACAAAAAAACATTTATTTATTATAAAAAATAGAATATTGAATTTTCCAACTTGGCATGCCACATCATTTTTTCTTGCCACGTCACATATGATGATATCAATCCAGTCACATTTATCACAACCTTGTATTTGATTTATTTCTTTTAACAAACGTGTTTTCATTTCAGTTATGTTACGTCTTACAGTAAATGTTCATTTTTATATTTCGAGTAATAAACTACTTTCAAATATAAAAACATATTTTTATTATACATAATGTAATGGTTCAGTTATTTTACAATATGCAATTTGAAAATAAAAATATAATTTGGGACAAAGTAAATAATATAATCAAACAACGAATTTGTTTGTAGAATATTTCATTTAGGGTTTGGTCATTAAATATGAACTAGCAGGGTACCCGCGCGATGCGGCGGCGGGTACCCTGTAACAAAATCTGCGGCGATGAATATCTGGAATTTTTGTTTTGGGTTGCTGGATCTTATATNAATAGTGTATTAATTGTATTACTAGTATATTTTTTGGTGAAGGGATGGAAACTTAATATTTTAGAAGCTTAATTATATTGTACATTGTGCTTAAATAGTTGTATTTTTGGGTGAAGGTGTGTTTTTAATAGTGTATTAATTGTATTAGATGAATAATATTTTTTTTAGTTTTATGTGTGCTTTAAGTACTCGTAAACTATGTTTTATAAGTAGTATTTACTTAAAAATCTAATTTAGGAAATCTTAAAATAATTAATAAGAGATAAGGTATTAAACCCTTTATAAGTAGTATAGATAAACTTTTTCAAATGTATTAATTTTGTACGTGAATTCTGAAAAAGTTGTGTAACTGACGAACTTTCATAAAGTGTTACGAACTGCACAATTTGATGACGTGTCATAAATGTGCATATTGTAACACTTTATGAAAATTCGATATATTTATACAACTTTTACAGAGTTCACATACCAAATGAAATAATATAAAAAGTTTGTTGCTATCTTATAACCAAAACTATTATTTTTTTTTTTTATTTTTTTAAACATGTTAGAATGTGCCTTATTTATAAATAGTATATCAAAATTCTTAAAAAAAGTAAGAGTTACAATACATGTAATACAAGTGGATGTCAACAAAATTTATAATAATAAAATGTATATTTAAAATTTGTCAAAACTAATAAAATCATTCAAAACTTTTATTGCAAGCAATAACTATTAGAAGAAAATCAAATACATATAAAATAAGTACAGGCTATGAACAAGTAAACACACATTAAAATGTTCGTTAGTTTTTTCTTGAGTATAAGAATAATAGTTTAGAGTGATTAAACTATTTTCTTACCGACTACTCACTCCGTCTCAAAATTATTGTCAGGAGACAAGAATCACAAAATTTAATAAAAGTGGACCACTATAATTCTCAACCATTAAATTGTCTTTTTCCTACTAAAAATAGAAATTGGACCATTAATTTGAGACATCCATAAAAAGAAATATGGACAATAAATATGAGACGGATGGTGTATTACCAACAATAGCTCGTTTTTGTTTTTGTTTTTTTTATTTTTATTTTTTTTTTTTTTTCTAGTGCAGCCGAATGGCGCAGTCATATATTGTCTACATTTAGTTTATGTTCATCCCAAATTAATTGTCTAATACTCCCATAATAGTTGGAATTGAAATTGCTTATATGTTAATAAATTATTTGTAATCAAAATTATTATTTAAAAAACTATATAAAAACATTAAATAATTATCAAATGTAAAAATATATTTTTGTGACTTTCGAAAAATCAAACCTATAATAATGTACCTTTTATAAATTTCCTGTTTTTTTCTGTCGACAGAGTTATTAACATCAAATCACAAATAATAATCACCACTTAATTATTTCATTAATTAATACAGTAGAAAGCATCATCACTACAGTAGATCCTATTCCATCTCATTGCAGGCGCCAATGGCAAAACCGTAAATTCACACCCCCATCACGTGCTTTAAAAAATGGAGCCAAAAACACCCCAAAAAGATAAAAAAACGCTCCTCCTCCAAAACTCAAAACCAAAGGCGCGAACTATTCGATAAAACTCCCGCTCCCCTCACACACTAAAAACACACACACACTTTTTTATATATTTATATCTCCTATCTTTCTAACAATAAAAACACACACTTTCACCTAAACACACACTACCAAACCCTAATAACCCTAACCCAAATATGCAAGGTCATCTCCCTCACCCCGTCCCTCACGGCGGCGCGTGCGTTACTGCCGAAGCCTACTTAGCTAAACGCGGCAAGCGCCGTGGCAGTTACAACTGCGGCCGTTGCGGTATGCCTAAGAAAGGCCACGTTTGTCACTTATCGAGTGACGTCACATCCCCGTCTGATTCCGTCACCTCCTCCGCCGCTCCGGCGGTGTCGCCGTTGCAGATAATCCGTCCCTTCACCAACCTCCGTCGCGCGTTGTCCTTCGATGAAGATCTTACGAAAGCGGTTGTGGTCAAAGTAGAAGAAGTGGAGATTATCGATGATGACGTGGCGGGTGACGTGGCGGGTGGTGGTGGTGGTGGTGATGGTGATGATGACGTGGAGGTGTTGGATGATGACGTGGAAATGGAGTTAGGTGGGAGGTGGATGCCTACGAGTGTGGTGTGGGAGGTGATGAGGAGGCTACCGCCTGCGTCGTTGCTTTCGGCTGCGAAAGTGTGTAAAGGATGGCGAGATTTGAGTAAAAGGATGTGGAAATGTGCCGAGGAGTTGCGGATTAAAGTGCCGGGGCGTATTCAAGTTGGATTCGTTGGATCGGTGTTGCGGAAATGCGATAAGCTGGTTAGATTGGTTATTACTATGGAAAGGTATAAAAAATAAGTTTAGATCTGTTTATATTAGAATTTATATAATTAATTAAGGTGTTTGAATTGATTTGGATTGTTTTTTTTTGTAGTGATATGGATTCGACTATGTTGGCTTGTATTGCGTTTGCCTGTCCGAATTTGGAATCGTTGGAGATTTATATGTGTGAAGGAGCGTTTAATCGGATCACTGGGTATACTTCTAGATCTGTGTTTGCATTGTACTTTGACATTGTATTTCAGAGGTTGATTACTAGATTTGTTTGTTTTGGTGTGTATATGGGTATATCCGTATATATCGTTGATTTATCTTACTGATATGTAATTTGTTGTATAAAATTTGCTAGTTCTGTAAGTAACTTTGTTGTTGGTATATGTTGGTTTGTGTAGATTGGTTATGCTAATTCTGTTGAAACTACATAAGCTACTGTAAAAAGTATTTGTTTATTTGACGATATGTGTTTTGATAATGTATAAGCTCATAAGCTCTTTCTGTAAAATAAGCTCTTTTAAATAAACCAATCAAAACACCTGCTTAATAGATTTGGTTTTCGAACCCCACCTTATAGTTATGTGTAGCATGTGTTTTTAAGTAATGTGGTTTATTTGGCATCTTATACGGAGTAAAAGAGTATTTTGGCTTGTTATTGCTATGCAATCTAATTGCAAATGTTGGAAAATTGATTGTGTTTTGTTATGGGTAATAAACTGATATATCTATTTGCTGTTGAATTGCTTTTTGTTTACATATATGATTGTTGAATGCTTTTAGCCATTTCAATCTCCTTGTAGCATTTTTATTAAACCAATGTGGTTTATTTGCTGCTGGATGTGTTTTTAAATCCTGTCTTTAACAAGGAATCTTATTAGAGAATTATTTGGATTGTATCTAATTGCAGATAATGAAAAAAATGATTATGCTTTGTTATGGATAACAATAGATAACTATTTGCTGCTGAATGTGTTTTTGTTTATATACATATACTGTATGATTTTAATAAGGTTGGTTTATATTTGCAATCTATTTTCGGATGATGAGAAATCATTTTTTGGCTTGTTACTAATAACCAATGAAAACATTCATCAGCTTCTGAATGTGATTTTTGGTTATATATGATTCCAGGGAGGAGTTGGGGCGTTTTGTTGCTGATAAGCGCTGTCTCACAACTCTAAAGGTGGAGGGGTGCTCTAACCTTGGTGGGTTTGTCCTTTGCTCCAACACGCTATCCACTCTTTGGCTTTCTGATCTTCATTCACTTTCAAAGATGGTACGGTTTATGAAGTTGCTCTTGATATTTCATGACGCCATGAATAACTACTATTGTCATGATTTTTGTTATAACAATGCTTATTTTACATCCTTTTTGTTGTTCGTCTTATTAGGTTTTCAACCTTCCCAATTTGAATGAGATAGCACTTAGATTTTCTCGTCAAGAGAATGATAGAACTGATCTTACATCCATGATGGACGGACTTGGAAGAAGCTGCGCTAAACTTCAATATATTCAGATTGCTTCTCTTCAACTATCCCATTCCGTTGTGCTCTCTCTCACTGCTGCAAATTTAAGGTATATAAATTGCTTTGTGACTAGTGAACTGGCTATTAAGCTAATTAAACATTTGCAATGCTTTACCTAATACTTAAACACATGGCATAATGATTTATTGGTTTCATTTCAGGGGACTGCGCATGCTATCACTTGTATTTGGATCAGAAGTTACTGATGCATCAGTAGTAGCAATTTCCAAATCCTACTCGAACCTAGAGTTGCTTGACCTCAGTGGGTAAGTCTTTCTGCTAGTTTTGTTTGTCACACTTGCCTTCTAAGATCATGGTTTGTTAGTTTTGACTTATTTGAAACCAGCTTTTGAGCTCTTATCCTCGATCATTATCATATCAGTATACATGTACTCTTTACTAATTGATGTTGTTCATTAATTACAGGTCTAGCATCAGTGACAGTGGTATTGGAATGATATGCAATGTTTTTCCTGATACATTAACAAGACTCCTTGTTTCTCAGTGTCCTAACATCACATCAAGTAAATTTTCTAGCCTATAATTTAATATATGGTGTATAAAAGTTATCTTGTTTTAATAAATCTAACCATTCTGTTCATTGTCACCAGGCGGTATCCAGTTTGCCACAGCCCAATTGCCGCTTTTGGAACTTATGGACTGTGGGATGACAATATGTGAACCAGACGCACGATCCCCATTCTGTGAAGCAAATGGTGATTCTGATTCACAAGTATCACCAAACAGCAAGCTGCATCTTATACATCAGAAGTTGTTTATAAAACATGCTCGTCTGAAAAAGCTGAGCCTCTGGGGATGCTCCAGCCTTGATGTAAGATTCTGAAAAGTCAATGTTTTCAATTCTACATCTAAGTTCGATGTTTGTTCTGATTATCTCAAATATTGCAGTCTTTGTATCTAAATTGCCCAAATCTGAGTGAACTGAACCTGAACTCTTGCAAAACTCTGCTTCCAGGTAAGACTTGATATCCTGATTAAAATGACGCTAATAAAATCAAATATCACAAGCTTTATTTCTTGTTAACAAACTTAAAATCGTCTAATTTCAGAAAAATTAGTGCTGCAATGCTCTAAGCTGGAAACTGTGCATGCTGTTGGTTGCCCAGATGTGGTGGTTCAAGCAGTTAAAACTCAGGTGAATTAACTTGTATGCTTTGCTTCAAAATTTTTTTTTTGTTTAGCTTTTGTTATCCTGATTAAAAAAGTGTGCCAAATAATACAGCAAAATGAATCTCACTTTTAGATCTAAGGTTTTAAATTGAACTTCTCAATTCTCATATATCACGTTCTTTTTTAATAGTTAGAAGTTAGAACATGACCATATCATACTTTTCTCTAAAGTTGAACAACATTAGCCTGTTTTATGTGCTGGTCAGATTGGGAGCAGAATTTAGGAAGTTAATTCACAGAATGTTTTGTTTTATAACATGTCTAAATGCTTCTGCTGCAGTCTTGCATTATTTTAATGTTATAATTTGCTAACTTTTTTTGTTCTCAGGTCTCCAATGACCCTGCTCCTTCAGAAGACAGTTATTCTCGTAAAAGGATGGCTGATGGTTCTAAGAGAGTTGGAATTCCATTCTCCTTTAGCCAACCGGTAAGCTACAAAACTGATGTTGACCCTATTGGTGTCAAAATGAGCGGGTTGGTAAATTCGTCAGTTAGAAATGGGCTAAAATGGGTAATTTTTAGTGCGGGCTGAAACTTGACAGGTTGAGTTGGGTCACTACATAAATCTTTTTTTGCCCATTTATAAACATATATCCAAAGTTAATGACATGGTTTAGAATGCATATTCTGCAATAATAATCTTTCATTCTATTGTTCCATGCAAAAATTTTATGAGCTGAATCTTATGAGATATAGTCCCGCTCGACCCATCCAATGGATCAGAATTCATATATCAGAGTGACTTAGCGAGTTTTTTCTTATGTGTTGCAGTCACCAGATGACGGCAAAGGCAGCTGGACAGTTCGGAAGCGAAGGTGCACCGTGATAGTGGAATAAGGACACCTAGGGTACTTATATATTTACTGTAAAACCTATAAACTATGTGCAGTAGATAATTCATTCATAGGTGTATTGAGTTATTGTATGATGTAAAATGCATCAGTTCTCCAAATTATCTGTAAGGATGTTGGTAGTTTATAGGCTCAAAGACCTAATTTTAGTTTACATTTCCATGGGATAAAAATTAATGATATGCCCATGTTATCAAATAAGGATGTAATTCTGGTATTCCAAAATTGCATGCATTGTTGTAACTCTTTTAATCTTAACATTATCTTTCAATGAAAATAATTACATGAAGATACATGTTTTTTTTTGTTTTTTGTTTTTTGTTTTGTTTTGTTTGTTTGTTTGTTTGTTTTTTTTGTTTGTTTTTTTTTGTTTTTTGTTTTTTGTTTTTTGTTTTTTG
>LBNU01028639.1:0-140078 GCA_014162995.1 Artemisia annua | reverse complement strand
TTAATTTCGATCAATCGTTGAAGATGACGAACGTGACGCATTGGGGTATCGACCGGGAAACTGGTGGGTTGAAGCAAGTGGATGATGAGAAGCTAGCGAAGGCTATGTGGAAAGATATTTGTAAGAGTAACGGGTGGCCGTTGGACAAAACTTACGAAATCAACAATGATTTTGAGAACATGACCTGGAGTGAAAAGACTATGGATGATTTATGGAGAAAGATTTATAGAAAAGAGGTTTGATTAAAACACCAACAGTTGACATTTTAATCGAGAGGAAGAAGGAGTTTATTGAACAGTTGGAGAAGAAATTAGCAGAAGAGGATTTGGATGAGTTTGAGATATACAAGATTGGTTTGATGAAGAACAAAACCAAAGAGGATCTCGACGAGTTGATGAATCCAGACAAGGAGAAGAAGAAGAAATGTCCTATTGACGTAATGGATATCCCTATGATGGCAATGGCGGATAAGCGTGGCAGGATGTTGAAGAGAAAAGCAGATGCAGGTGATGAAAAAGCAGCCAAAGCATTAGCAAAAGAAGCAACATCACCTACTTTGTTTTAATTTCCGTTGTTTACTTTGTTTAACTACCACTACTTGTTTTTATTTTCCAGCTACTACTATTGCTTGCTTGTTTGTTTGTTTTTAATCGACATTTATGCACATGCTTATGCTTTTGTTTGTTTGTTTTGCTGTTTTTTCATTCTCGCCGATTGCTATACATTTAATATACTAGATAGACAAGGATCACACTTGCATTGTGTGGCACTCAAACATTTGGGTCTTTCCACACAAACAGGTGCTCTCGCTCTTCATGGCCAGGTGTGTATTTTTGCGCATACATTAGGACCTTTTGTACATCAATTCCTTTTGTATCACTATATGCTGGTTTTGCATCACCTGTTAACGAAACCCCAAAATGGGGGGATATTATTATGTTCACCTCTTTGTTTTCTGTTCAAGTATATGTGTGTATACTTGGTGTTTTCCAACATATTCTCTCTTTCAAACCATTCAACTTGATGTTCAACACATGCATTTATACTTTTCATCTTCTAGTTATCCATTTGGTCCCGCTTTAGAAAAGTTCCAGCTGTAAAAATTTGAATGGCCGATTGGAAGGGATTTGGAAGTGATACCTCAAATCCCTTCCGTTCAGAATTTCCCTTTGCCCGGCCTCAATCTGAGTATCTGACATTCCTTCCACTAGTCGAATTTATGACCCTCGTGTTTGTCATCTATCAGATCTCGAGATGAATTATCGGTGCATCTCTGCAGTACGTATACCATTTGATTATTCTCAAAAGCATTCCATGGCCGCGTGTCATATATATTAATTAATCTTTGTTTCTTGTGCTTCTTGGATTTTCTAAAGGCATTCCATTAGTTGAAACAGTTAAACTGCCGCCTGACTAATGGTTTAGACGAAGATAAAGGTTATATTGCCATTTCGACAGAGAATGCCCATTTGTATGTAAAGCAAGCCCTCGCTTTCTTGTTATCGTTGGGTTTTGACTTTTCTTACATTGACTAAACTAGGCTCATTTGCGCTTACCTGTTGGCACCTCGTGAGTAAATGTTTAAACATATCTTACATGAGTTAGTGTAGCTGTGTAGATAACCTACCTAGAGGATCTCTATCCAAGTGCAGCCATGGCATTGTTATTATTGACTATGCTCGAATCAGTCCAAGTGATATTGAATAAGCATGGCCGGCCAAGTGAAACATTAAGCTTTTATGGAATTTACCATATTTTGTTAACATGCACCAATCCTATCTTCCTTGGTCTTTCCTTTCTATGTAATGATGTACATGTGTATGCTTTATAGAAAAGAAATACAGTTAGCTTTTTATAAGTTGTCTTTGTAAAAGCATTGGATTTATAAACTCAGTTACTAATTAAGAAGTTTATTTGGAAGTCACTGAAAGATATATACTTCGGCTATATATATAGTCTTTTTCCAAGTACTGATCATGCCTATCTAGTTGCCTTCTTATTTCTTGTCATCTTGAAAAGGAAAATTTTGAAAGGTTTAATTTACATGTTAGAGCAATATGGTGCATGTACTAACATCTTACAATTTCAGTGCGGGATTTACATATTACAGTATATGTTTGTAGAATTATATTACTGTAACATGGCACGGCGTCACTAACAACTTAGTGCTAATACAAATGCCTGCACTTTATTTTTGGCATAGTATGAGTAAACTGATACAAAATTGCAATTTTCAAAATTGTTTTGGTCCTTGAACTTAACGAAATCAAGGCTGAATACCACACTTTAGAGGTTTATGTCCCATGTGTTAGGCCGTATACATGCAAATGGCTTGTATCGGCAAGTATGCTCTATAGAAGCAGCATAGTGACATGAACCAAATTATTTTTTTTGATACAAAGTGAAATATATTAATCACTAAATTATAAGGAAGTCAAGCCATGGCATACTTAAGCTGACTTAGTACAATCAAGATACTGCATATACTATAAGTATCAAAGACAACAAAACTCTATTCTCATTCAACTCCACCAAGAAGAGCCTACTGAGATTAACTCCCATGATTAGTATTTTTGAGACTGTTTGCAACCAAAGCATCTGAATCATCCATTCACATTAATTTAAAGGACTAACCAGTAACTTTTAAAGCAGAAAAGCACTGTATTGCCATCAAACAGGGATTACTATAACGCAGGACCTACAATTCCTTGAACTACTAAAGAACCAATTAGTACCCAAATGAAGCAGTCCATTAAGACTCACTTGACCAGTATAAACTCTTTACAGTATGGGTAACTCTTGAGGCACACCTATAACCTATTTACATGACTTTTAACAAGGTACCATTATATGACACTTTGATTCCACTTAAGTTGTTGTAAACATTACAAACGCCTATGGATACATGTTGTTTTTACATTGGACAAAATATGTAGCATCAGGTTGCTTTCTTCTAAGTCATTGGTAGGTTAAGGGTGCATTTTGAAAAGTTCTTTTTAGAAAAAAAATATATTAATATTGGGGTTGTTTTGTTCGTAAGCGAGCGGCGGTATATTTTTTATTAAAGAAATCGGTACTAGCTATTTGGTAACTAAAGTTTGTTATATAAAAAACAATTATTTATATATAAATTCAAACTTTTATAAAATTGTACGTCTTTGGCCCTTATGGTTTAAAAAAATTTAAGAATACCTTTTAAAGTTATTTGCTAGGTTAAGGGTTTATCAACAACTTTTATAAAAGCGCACGTACGTAAAAAATATGAATATTGAGCTCGTTTTGTTCATAATTCAGAGACGTTTACGACAATATATTTTTTATTAAAGAAATCGCTAGATTTTTGGTAAATAAAGTTTGTTATATAAAAAAGTCGTAAATAGAAAAAAGTTTAAGGTAATTTCCGCACGTTCGTGCATAGTTGGGAATGTTTTTGTAAAATCTTTTTTTTCCCCCTTATATAGTTTCAAACTGATCGATTTAATACGGTTTACGGTTTTTTAAACGAAAACCCTAACCTCATCAATCGTCGAAGATGACGACGACGTTGACGTATTGGGGTATTGACCCGAAAACTGGTGGGGTGAGGAAAGTGGATGAGGAGAAGCTAGCGGAGTCTATGTGGAAAAGTATTTGTAAGATGAGAGGGTGGCCGGAGGGCATACCTTACGAAATCAAGGATCGTTGTGATAACACGAACTGGACCTGGAGGGAAAAGACTTGCGATGATTTATGGAGAAGGGTTTATAGGAAAAAAGGTTTGATTGAAACAGAACCAGTTGAGGTTTTAATCCAGAGGAAGCAGGAGGTTATTGGGCATATCCGCAAGGATTTAGCTGAAAGTGATGATTTGAGTCCGTCTAAGAGATCATTCCTTCGTAAGATGCTGGATAAATCCTAGGAGGAACTCGAGGAGTTGATGAATCCAGATGACGACAAGAAGAAGAAGAAAGAAGAAGACTATGAACGTGATATTGTGTCCCATTCCCCTTTGATGGCAATGGCGGATAGGCGTGGCAGGTTGTTGAAGAGAAAAGCAGATGAAGGTGATGAAGAAGCAGCCAAAGCATTAGCAAAACAAGCTTCTATTTGTTTTTAATTTTTTTTTTGTTTACTTTGTTGAACTACTACTAGTACTGCTACTTGTTTTTATTTTCCAGCTACTACTACTGCTTGCTTGTTTGTAATCGACATTTAATATGCACATGCTTATGCTTTTGTTTGTTTGTCTTCCTGTTTTCTCATTCTCGCCCATTGCTATACATAATGTTACTAGATAGATAGACAAGGATAACTCTGTCTTAATCGCTAGCTAGGTGTATTTTATTTTTTTTTTATTTTTTATTATTATTATTATTATTATTTTTTTTATGCACATACCTTTACATGCCTCCTTTTGTATCATGCTGGTTTTTCATCACTTGCCTTACTGTCCTGATAGAAACCCCTAACACTCTGTTCCCGAGTGTATTTTTTGGAGTGAAAGGGAAAGGTTTGGGATGGTAGTAAAAAAAAATTGTGTTCCTGAGATTTTTTAGGAGGGGAGAGGAAAGTAAAGGATAGTAAATTACATCAAAATTACCTGGTCATGTGCAGGTTTTTATCATTTTCATACTATATAAATCGATCACTTTGAAATATCCACATATCCTTGATCCTTGATTGAAATGCTTTTGTATCAGGTATGAACTTGTTATCTCGTGACAAACTGCATGTCATTGTGTTCATCTAATCACTTTAAGATCAATCAGAGATGCTTAACAGACATCATATTTTTTAAAACATTGTAACTTTGTAAGCATATATTTGTATGTGTGCCATAATGATTTATTGGTTTCATTTCAGGGGACTGCGCATGCTATCACTTGTATTTGGATCAGAAGTTACTGATGCATCAGTAGTAGCAATTTCTAAATGCTACTCTAACCTAGAGTTGCTTGACCTCAGTGGGTAAGTCCTTCTGCTAGTTTTGTTTGTCATACTTGCCTTCTAAGATCATGGTTTGTTAGTTTTGACTTATTTGAAACTTGCTTTTGATTGATCATTATCATATCAGTAATTGATGTTGTTCGTTACTTACAGGTCTAGCATCAGTGACAGTGGTATTGGAATGATATGCAATGTTTTCCCTGATACATTAACAAGACTCCTTGTTTCTCAGTGTCCTAACATCACATCAAGTAAAATTTCTAGCCTATGATTTAATATATGGTGTATAAAAGTTAATATTGTTTTAATAAATATAACCATTCTTCTGTTCATTGTCACCAGGTGGTATCCAGTTTGCCACAGCCCAATTGCCGCTTTTGGAACTTATGGACTGTGGGATGACAATATGTGAACCAGACGCACGATCCCCATTCTGTGAAGCAAATGGTGATTCTGATTCACAAGTATCACCAAACAGTAAGCTGCATCTTATACATCAGAAGTTGTTTATAAAACATGCTCGTCTGAAAAAGCTGAGCCTCTGGGGATGCTCCAGCCTTGATGTAAGATTTTGAAAAGTCAATGTTTTCAATTCTACATCTAAGTTCAATGTTTGTTCTGATTATCTCAAATATTGCAGTCTTTGTATCTAAATTGCCCAAATCTGAGTGAACTGAACCTGAACTCTTGCAAAACTCTGCTTCCAGGTAAGACTTGATATCCTGATTAAAATGACGCTAATAAAATCAAATATCACAAGCTTTCTTTCTTGTTAACAAACTTAAAATTGTCTAATTTCAGAAAAATTAGTGCTGCAATGCTCTAAGCTGGAAACTGTGCATGCTGTTGGTTGCCCAGATGTGGTCGTTCAAGCAGTTCAAACTCAGGTGAATTAACTTGTATGCTTTGTTTCAAATGTTTTTTCCTGTTTAGCTTTTGGTATACTGATAAAAAAGCGTGCCTAATAATACAGCAAAATGAATTGCACTTTTAGATCTAAGGTTTTAAAGAACTTCTTGGTTCTCCAATATCACGTTCTTTGTAATAGTTAGAACATGACCATATCATACTTTTCTCTAAAGTTGAACGACCTTAGCATGTTTTATGTGCTGGTCAGATTGGGAGCAGAATTTAGGAAGCTAATTTACAGAATGCTTTGTTTTATAACATGTCTAAATGCTTCTGCTGCAGTCTTGCATTATTTAAATGTTACTATTTGCTAACTTGGGCATCACTTTCTAGTCATCTGTAGATTTTTATATACTTATTATCCCTGGAGTTTCACAGTACTTGAAGTTTAATGCTGTGCTCTTTTTTTGTTCTCAGGTCTCCAATGAGCCTGCTCCTTCAGAAGACAGTTATTCTCGTAAAAGGATGGCTGATGGTTCTAAGAGAGTTGGAATTCCATTCTCCTTTAGCCAACCGGTAAGCTACAAAACTGATGTTGACCCTATTGGTGTCAAAATGAGCGGGTTGGTAAATTCGTCAGTTAGAAATGGGCTAAAATGGGTCATTTTTAGTGCGGGCTGAAACTTGACAGGTTGAGTTGGGTCACTACATAAATCTTTTTTTGTTTGTTTGTTTGTTTGTTTGTTTTTTTTTGTTTTTTTTGTTTTTGTTTTTGTTTTTGTGCCCATTTATAAACATATATCCGAAGTTAATGACATGCTTTAGATTTTAGAATGCATATCCTGCAATAATAATCTTTTGTTCCATGCAAACATTTTATGAACTGAATGTTATGAGATATAGTCCCGCTCAACCCATCCAATGGATCAGAATTGGCACCTCTAATCATGCTTAGGAATTTAGAAAAAACATTACAAGTATCATTTCATATTCATATATCAGAGTGACTTAGCGAGTTTTTTCTTATGTGTTGCAGTCACCAGATGATGGCAAAGGCAGCTGGACAGTTCGGAAGCGAAGGTGCACCGTGATAGTGGAATAAGGACACCTAGGGTACTTATATATTTACTGTAAAACCTATAAACTATGTGCAGTAGATAATTCATTCATATGGTGTATTGACTTATTGTATGATGTAAAATGCATCAGTTCTCCAAATTATCTGTAAGGATGTTGGTAGTTTATAGGCTCAAAGACCTAATTTTAGTTTACATTTCCATGGGATAAAAATTAATGATATGCCCATGTCATCAAATAAGGATGTAATTCTGGTATTCCAAAATTGCATGCATTGTTGTAACTCTTTTGATCTTTATTTAACATGATCTTTCAATGAAAATAATTATATGAAGATGTGTTTTCTTAGGTATTTTTACTATTTTATATGTTCCATACCATGTAACATGTGTTATGCTGTTTATGTTTATTTTGTTTTTAGAAAAAGGTAAGTGTTATTTAACAGTGACATGCTAGTGTCCAAGATATATGTTGAATTGGTTTGGTTTGTTGGAAAAAAAATTTCTTGAACTGAGAATACCAACATGAACAACCAAAAAATCAAACTGGTGTAAAGTTAGGGTTGGCAATTTCAGCCACAAAGTGAAATAAGACTTGAGATTGACATGAAACTAAACGGGTTAGGGCTTGGTATCAAATCCAGCATTGCGCATTCGAAGGGTAGTTTCTTCCTTTGTTACTGATACCACCACCTTTTATCAAGTCCAGCTTTGGCATGAGGGTGACATTACTGACATCCATACTTGTGTAGTGAAATTATTATTATTATTTTTAAATTTTTTTTCTTTAAATTTGAAGCCATACGCCGTATGGCCTAATCCCATACACCGTAGGCACTTGCAGAAAATGCAGAACAACCCTTAAACCCATTTCTGAAACTCATACATACAACTAAACAAACTTGAATATAACCATTTCTAAACACTGACTTCTGTACATTAACATAACCATTTAAAGTTAAAGACAAGGGGTATTGGTGGTAACCCAAACACCCTATATTCGACCCATTACTACATTATTTGTACTTAACCATACCAAAACGACTTAGACTTGACTTCAAACTGTTTTCGACACTAAATACCAAGTAAGGGAACATTAGGGCGTTACAAGCTAATACCAAAGTGCAAGAAAGAGATGCTCGTCACCTGTACAAACGAGTGTAGCCGTTTCCTCTAAAATGCACCTTGGTCTATTTCTTCTAGCTCCGACCCTTTCTTCACATACCTACATGAATAAGTTGAGAACGGTTAGTCCTTGTGACTTAGTGAGTACACAAAATACTTCTAACATAATATAAGACATGAGCTAAGCATTAACATGGTATTAAACCACCCATTCTTTAAACGGGTCATATCTTGCTAAAATCATACTTCTACTAACATAGCTACTAATATCCTCATATCCAATTCTAATTGGAATTCTAAAGTGAATGTGATATCTAATCACTGTGCTAAGCTATGCTACTACATTACCATGTCTCGATACTTGCTACTAAAGATACCACATCTAGTGTCATGCTATAAATATGTGATATCTAATCACATACCCGATGTCTAATCATAAAACTACCATATTGTAATGTCTAATCACATTTATAATTTTATACTAGCTATAAGATGGTCTAATCTCCGTTCTAACATATCTTGATATTTAATCATGTTTCTACCAGTGAAACAATATCTAATCGTTATTCTAACACACCGTGATATCTAATTACATTTCTATTATTGAAATGATGTCTAAATCATCGTTTGACTTTTACTACATTCTCTAGACGGCGAGTACTCATATGTGGCCCTTTTCACCCTCTTCCACGAATGCAATCTGAGTCTTATTTTCATACTTGACGTAAGTGCATAAAGCACATTATCCACGAAGGTTTATAAGTGCATAAAGCACGGTACTCTACATAGGATGTCGTGAGTGCATAAAGCATTTTATCGACGGAGGCTTATGAGTGCATAAAGCACGACATTTCACATAGGACGTCGTAAGTGCATAAAGCACAATTTATAACGTAGCATTTTTCGGCTATTTTCGAAACTACATAAACATATCATTCTCGGCTATATCCGAGACTAGGATCATAGCATGACTATTTTGGTTATATCCGAATCTAACATATGCATAATCTAATTCGGCTATATCCGAACCATGACATGAACATATACATATTCAACTATTTCTGAAGCTACATAAACATGACATATTCGGCTATTTCTGAAGCTACTAAACATGGATATTCGGCTACTTCCGAAACTACATCGTAACATAACTAAATTCGGCTATATCTGAAACTAACATAAATACAACTATTATCATGTCTAAATTACTAAAACCTGAAAGCTAATCCGTTACTCTACCTGATGGTTAGTTTAGGCTCTCAACTTGCTTTCCGTAAGCACCTAAACACATATGAGCCATACTAGAACTTACTAATTAATCTATTTTTCATGAACTTGAATCATGAACTACTAAAGTTGTTCTTATGGGGTCTTATATGGCCTTGTGCGAAACAACCCTTTACTACAATAAAACATCAATAAACTAATAATCAGAGGCGGTCATGGCCAACCCAATAAAAATTGCAATATTGTATATTAGTTTATCCTTTTAATTTAAAAATTAATCTCTAGTAAGATTTAGCTTTTAAGTCTATCAATGACACAAATTAACAACTATTATTGTTTCGTTCTACGTCTCGGCCTACCAATAAGTAAAATCCTAGCTACGCTACTGCTAATAATGTTGGGACCAGAATATTTATTAATTTAGCGAGATATTATTATATCAATAAATTAATATTTATTAATTTAAAAAGGTTGTACGTATGACTTTTAAATTTGCTAGTCCAATATACTAGTTACAATATATATTAGTTAGAGATAAAAAATAAATTAGAAAACACGTTCCAATTAATATTTATGAATTCACATTCACAAATTAATTGAATTTGTCAAGTTTATCGTTTTTGAATAAGTAATAAGTTAGCTTATCGTACCAAAAAGTTGGTCCATGGTACCAACGTACTACATTAAACATAGATNATACATTATTTGTACATAACCATACCAAAACGACTTAGACTTGACTTCAAACTGTTTTTGACACTAAATACCAAGTCAGGAAACATTGGGGTGTTACAAGCTAATACCAAAGTGCAAGAGATGCTCGTCACCTGTAAACACGGGCGTAGCCGTTTCCTCTAAAATGCACCTTGGTCTATTTCTTCTAGCTCCGACCCTTTCTTCACATACCTACATGAATAAGTTGAGAACGGTTAGTCCTTGTGACTTAGTGAGTAAACGAAATACTTCTAGCATAATATAAGACATGAGCCAAGCATTAACATGGTACCAAACCACGCATTCTTTAAACGGGTCATATCTTGCTAAACTCATACTTCTACTAACATAGCTACTAATATCCTCATATCCAATTCTAATTGGAATTCTAAAGTGAATGTGATATCTAATCACCGTGCTAAGCTATGCTACTACATTACCATGTCTCGATACTTGCTACTAAAGATACGACATCTAGTCGTCATGCTATAAATGTGTGATACCTAATCACATACCCGACGTCTAATCATAAAACTACAATATTGTAGTGTCTAATCACATTTCTACTAGCTATAAGATGGTCTAATCACCGTTCTAACATATCTTGATATTTAATCATGTTTCTACCAGTGAAATAATATCTAATCGTTATTCTAACATATCGTGATATCTAATTACATTTCTATTATTGAAACAATGTCTAACCATCGTTTGACTTTTACTACATTCTCTAGGCGGCGAGTACTCATATGCGGCCCTTTTCACCCTCTTGCACGAATGCAATCCAAATCTTATTTACATACTTGACGTAAGTGCATAAAGCACATTATCCACGAAGGTTTATAAGTGCATAAAGCACGGTACTCTACATAGGACGTTGTGACTGCATAAAGCATTTTATCCATGGAGGCTTATGAGTGCATAAAGGACGACACTTCACATAGGTCGTCGTAAGTGCATAAAGCACAATTTAAAACGTAGCCATTTTTCGTCTATTTTCGAAACTACATAAACATATCATTCTCGGCTGTATCCGAGACTAGGATCATAACATGACTATTTTGGTTATATCCGAATCTAACATATGCATAATCTATTTCGGCTATATCCAAACCATGACATGAACATATACATATTCAACTATTTCTGAAGCTACATAAACATGACATATTCGGCTATTTCCGAAGCTACATAAACATGGATATTCGGCTACTTCCGAAACTACATCATAACATAACTAAATTCGGCTATGTCTGAAACTAACATAAATACAACTATTGTCATGTCTAAATTACTAAAACATGACAAGCTAATCCGTTACCCACCTGATGGTTGATTTAGGCTCTCAACTTGCTTTCCGTAAGCACCTAAACACATATGAGCCATACTAGAACTTACTAATTCATCTATTTTTCATGAACTTGAATCATGAACTACTAAAGTTGTTCTTACGGGGTCTTATATGGCCTTGTGCCAAACAAACCTTTACTACAATAAAACCTCTATAAACTAATAATGTTGGGATCAAATATTTTATTAATATGACATTTAAATTTGCTAGTCCAATATAATAGTTACAATGTATACTAGTTAGAGATGAAAAATAAATTAGACAACATGTTCCAATCAACATTTATGAATTCACATTCACAAATTAATTGAATTTGTCAAGTTTATTATTTTTGAATAAGTAAAAAGTTAGTCTATCGTACCAAAAAGTTGGCTATGTGGGAAGATATTTGTAAGAGTAACGGGTGGCCGTTGGACAAAACTTACGAAATCAACAATGATTTTGAAAACATGACCTGGAGTGAAAAGACTATGGATGATTTATGGAGAAAGATTTATAGGAAAAGAGATTTGATTAAGACACCACCAGTTGACGTTTTAATCGAGAGGAAGAAGGAGTTTATTGAACAGTTGGAGAAGAAATTAGCAGAAGAGGATTTGGATGAGTTTGAGATATACAAGATTGGTCTGATGAAGAACAAAACCAAAGAGGATCTCGACGAGTTGATGAATCCAGCTGATGACAAGGATCCCAAGATGATGAAGAAGAAGAAGAAATGTCCTATTGACGTAATGGATATCCCTATGATGGCAATGGCGGATAAGCGTGGCAGGTTGTTGAAGAGAAAAGCAGATGCAGGTGATGGAAAAGCAGCCAAAGCATTAGCAAAAGAAGCAACATCACCTTCTTTGTTTTAATTTCCGTTGTTTACTTTGTTCAACTACTACTACTACTACTACTTGTTTTTATTTTCCAGCTACTACTACTGCTTGCTTGTTTGTTTGTTTGTTTTTAATCGACATTTAAATATGCACATGCTTATGCTTTTGTTTGTTTGTTTGTTTGTCTTCCTGTTTTTTCATTCTCGCCCATTGCTATACATAATATACTATAGATAGACAAGGATCACTCTGTCTTAATGGCTAGCTAGGTGTATTTATTTATGCACATACTTTAGGATGCCTCCTTTTGTGTCGCTATATCATGCTGGTTTTGCATCACTTGCTTGCTTGCTGTCCTGTCCTGTTAGAAACCCCAAAATGGCTCTTTGTTTTCTATTCAGAGTGTTTACATGGTGTTTCCAACATGTTCTCTCTTTCAAACCATTCAACTTGATGTTCAACACTTGCATATATACTTTTCATCTTCTTTTTCTTAACTCCCACTGCTCATTTTTAAGGCTTGATTATGTTCCGTCATCCATTCCGTACCGCTTTAAAAGTTTGAATGGCCGACATACCTCAAATCCCTTCCCTTCATTCTCGCCGATTGATATACATATAATATACTAGATAGACAAGGATCACTTACATTGTGTGGCACTCAAACATTTGGGTCTTTCCACACAAACAGGTGCTCTCGCTCTTAATGGCTAGGTGTGTATTTATGCGCATACATTAGGACCTTTTGTACATCAATTCCTTTTGTATCGCTATACACCTATATATACCACCCATCATGCTGGTTTTGCATCACCTGTTAACGAAACCCCAAATGGGGGGATATTATTATGTTCACCTCTTTGTTTTCATTCAAGTATATGTGCATGTGTATACTTGGTGTTTTCAACATATTCTCTCTTTCAAAACAGGTGCATGTACTAACATCATGCTGGTTTTGCACCATATTGATTATTGAAAGGTCTAATTTACATGTTAGAGCAATATGGTGCATGTACTAACATCTTACAATTTCAGTGCGGGATTTACATTTTACAGTATATGTTTGTAGAATTATAACTATTATATTACTGTAATATGGTACGGCGTCACTAAATACCAACCATACATATCTAACATAGTATGAGTAAACTGATACAAAAATGCAATTTTCAAAATTGTTTTAGTCCTTGCACTTAACGAAATTAAGGCTGAATACCACACTTTAGAGGTTTATATCCCATGCATTAGGCCGTATACATGCAGATGGCTTGTATCGGCAAGTATGCTCTATAGAAGCAACATAGTGACATGAACCAAATTATGTTTTTGATACAAAGTGAAATATATTAATCACTAAATTATAAGGAAGTCAAGCCATGGCGACATATCCTAGGCCACATAAGCTGACTTTATACAATCAAGATACTGCATATACTATAAGTATCAAAAACAACAAAACTCTATTCTCATTCAACTCCACCAAGAAGAGCCTACTGAGATTTAACTCCCATGATTAGTATTTTTGAGACTGTTTGCAACCAAACCATCTGAATCATCCATTCACATTGATTTAAACGACTAACCAGTAACTTTTAAAGCAGAAAAGCACTGTATTGCCATCAAATAGGGATTACTATAACGCAGGACCTATAATTCCTTGAACTACTAAAGAACCAATTAGTACCAACATGAAGCTGTCCATTCAGACTCACTTGACCAGGTATAGAGGGCCTTTTGTAGCAAGGCGTCATTCTGTGCATATAGACATCTATCCATATGGCAACTCTTGAGGCATACCTATTTACATGACTTTTAACAAGGTAGCCATTATATGACACTTTGATTTCACTTAAGTTGTTGTAATTTGTAAACATTACAAACGCCCATGGATACCTTTTTTTTTTTTNCGAGCGGCGGTATATTTTTTATTAAAGAAATCGGTACTAGCTATTTGGTAACTAAAGTTTGTTATATAAAAAACAATTATTTATATATAAATTCAAACTTTTATAAAATTGTACGTCTTTGGCCCTTATGGTTTAAAAAAATTTAAGAATACCTTTTAAAGTTATTTGCTAGGTTAAGGGTTTATCAACAACTTTTATAAAAGCGCACGTACGTAAAAAATATGAATATTGAGCTCGTTTTGTTCATAATTCAGAGACGTTTACGACAATATATTTTTATTAAAGAAATCGATAGATATTTGGTAAATAAAGTTTGTTATATAAAAAAGTCGTAAATAGAAAAAAGTTTAAGGTAATTTCCGCACGTTCGTGCATAGTTGGGAGTGTTTTTGTAAAATCTTTTTTTTCCCCTTATATAGTTTCAAACTGATCGGTTTAATACAGTTTACGGTTTTTTAAAGGAAAACCATAACCACATCAAATCGTTGAAGATGACGACGACGTTGACGTATTGGGGTATCGACCCGGAAACTGGTGGGGTGAGGAAAGTGGATGAGGAGAAGCTAGCGAAGTCTATGTGGAAAAGTATTTGTAAGATGAGAGGGTGGCCGGAGGGCACACCTTACGAAATCAAGGATCGTTGTGATAACACGAACTGGACCTGGAGGGAAAAGACTTGCGATGATTTATGGAGAAGGGTTTATACGAAAACAGAACCAGTTGAGGTTTTAATCCAGAGGAAGCAGGAGGTTATTGGGCATATCCGCAAGGATTTAGCTGAAAGTGTGATGATTTGAGTCCGTCTAAGAGATCATTCCTTGAAGATATGCTGGAGAAATCCCAGGAGGAACTCGAGGAGTTGATGAATCCAGATGACGAGGACGCCAAGATGAAGAAGAAGAAGAAAGAAGAAGACTATGAACGTGATATTGTGTCCCATTCCCCTTTGATGGCAATGGCGGATAGGCGTGGCAGGTTGTTGAAGAGAAAAGCAGATGAAGGTGATGAAGAAGCAGCCAAAGCATTAGCAAAACAAGCTTCTACTTGTTTTTAATTTCCGTTGTTTACTTTGTTCAACTACTGCTACTGCTTACTTGTTTGTTTGTTTTTAATCGACATTTAAATATGCATATGCTTATGCTTTTGTTTGTTTGTTTGTCTTCCTGTTTTTCCATTCTCGCCCATTGCTATAATATTACTTGATAGATAGACGAGGATCACTCTGTCTTAATGGCTAGCTAGGTGTATTTTTTTTATGCACATACCTTTACATGCCTCCTTTTGTATCATGCTGGTTTTCCATCACTTGCTTGCTTGCTTGCTGTCCTGTCCTGTCCTGTTAGAAACCCTAAAATGGCTCTTTGTTTTCTATTCAGAGTGTTTACATGGTGTTTCCAACATGTTCTCTCTTTCAAACCATTCAACTTGATGTTCAACACTTGCATATATACTTTTCATCTTCTTTTTCTTAACTCACACTGCTCATTTTAAAGGCTTGATTATGTTCCATCATCCTTTCGGTCCCGCTTTAATTNCTCTTGCATTGTGTGGCACTCAAACATTTGGGTCTTTCCACACAAACAGGTGCTCTCGCTCTTCATGGCCAGGTGTGTATTTTTGCGCATACATTAGGACCTTTTGTACATCAATTCCTTTTGTATCACTATATGCTGGTTTTGCATCACCTGTTAACGAAACCCCAAAATGGGGGGATATTATTATGTTCACCTCTTTGTTTTCTGTTCAAGTATATGTGTGTATACTTGGTGTTTTCCAACATATTCTCTCTTTCAAACCATTCAACTTGATGTTCAACACATGCATTTATACTTTTCATCTTCTAGTTATCCATTTGGTCCCGCTTTAGAAAAGTTCCAGCTGTAAAAATTTGAATGGCCGATTGGAAGGGATTATTGGAAGTGATACCTCAAATCCCTTCCGTTCAGAATTTCCCTTTGCCCGGCCTCAATCTGAGTATCTGACATTCCTTCCACTAGTCGAATTTATGACCCTCGTGTTTGTCATCTATCAGATCTCGAGATGAATTATCGGTGCATCTCTGCAGTACGTATACCATTTGATTATTCTCAAAAGCATTCCATGGCCGCGTGTCATATATATTAATTAATCTTTGTTTCTTGTGCTTCTTGGATTTTCTAAAGGCATTCCATTAGTTGAAACAGTTAAACTGCCGCCTGACTAATGGTTTAGACGAAGATAAAGGTTATATTGCCATTTCGACAGAGAATGCCCATTTGTATGTAAAGCAAGCCCTCGCTTTCTTGTTATCGTTGGGTTTTGACTTTTCTTACATTGACTAAACTAGGCTCATTTGCGCTTACCTGTTGGCACCTCGTGAGTAAATGTTTAAACATATCTTACATGAGTTAGTGTAGCTGTGTAGATAACCTACCTAGAGGATCTCTATCCAAGTGCAGCCATGGCATTGTTATTATTGACTATGCTCGAATCAGTCCAAGTGATATTGAATAAGCATGGCCGGCCAAGTGAAACATTAAGCTTTTATGGAATTTACCATATTTTGTTAACATGCACCAATCCTATCTTCCTTGGTCTTTCCTTTCTATGTAATGATGTACATGTGTATGTTTTATAGAAAAGAAATACGTCCTGGTTATATAAGTTGTCTTTGTAAAAGCATTGGATTTATAAACTCAGTTACTAATTAAGAAGTTTATTTGGAAGTCACTGAAAGATATATACTTCGGCTATATAGTCTTTTTCCAAGTACTGATCATGCCTATCTAGTTGCCTTCTTATTTCTTGTCATCTTGAAAAGGAAAATTTTGAAAGGTTTAATTTACATGTTAGAGCAATATGGTGCATGTACTAACATCTTACAATTTCAGTGCGGGATTTACATATTACAGTATATGTTTGTAGAATTATATTACTGTAACATGGCACGGCGTCACTAACAACTTAGTGCTAATACAAATGCCTGCACTTTATTTTTGGCATAGTATGAGTAAACTGATACAAAATTGCAATTTTCAAAATTGTTTTGGTCCTTGAACTTAACGAAATCAAGGCTGAATACCACACTTTAGAGGTTTATGTCCCATGTGTTAGGCCGTATACGTGCAAATGGCTTGTATCGGCAAGTATGCTCTATAGAAGCAACATAGTGACATGAACCAAATTATTTTTTTTGATACAAAGTGAAATATATTAATCACTAAATTATAAGGAAGTCAAGCCATGGCATACTTAAGCTGACTTAGTACAATCAAGATACTGCATATACTATAAGTATCAAAGACAACAAAACTCTATTCTCATTCAACTCCACCAAGAAGAGCCTACTGAGATTAACTCCCATGATTAGTATTTTTGAGACTGTTTGCAACCAAAGCATCTGAATCATCCATTCACATTAATTTAAANAATATTACTAGATAGATAGACAAGGATCACCCTGTCTTAATGGCTAGCTAGGTGTATTTTTTTTAATGCACATACCTTTACATGCCTCCTTTTGTATCATGCTGGTTTTGCATCACTTGCTTGCTTGCTGTCCTGTCCTGTTAGAAACCCCAAAATGGCTCTTTGTTTTCTATTCAGAGTGTTTACATGGTGTTTCCAACATGTTCTCTCTTTCAAACCATTCAACTTGATGTTCAACACTTGCATATATACTTTTCATCTTCTTTTTCTTAACTCACACTGCTCATTTTAAAGGCTTGATTATGTTCCATCATCCTTTCGGTCCCGCTTTAATTAAAAGTTTGAATGGCCGATTGGAAGTGATACCTCAAATCCCTTCCTTTCAGAATTCCCCTTTGCTCTCCATCTGACATTCCTTCCACTAGTCAATTTTTTTACCCTCGTGTTTCCCATCTATCAGATCTCGAGATGAATTATCGTTGCATCTCTGCACAACTAGACGCTTAACATTTGATTATTCTCAAAAGCATTCCATGGCCGCGTACGCTTCTTGGATCTTCTATGGGACATTCATTCCATTTCTTGAAACAGCCACACTAATGGTTTAGACGAAGCTAAAGGGATTATATTGCCATTTCCTACAGAGACTGCCCATTTGCAGGTAAAGCAAGCCCTCACTTTCTTGTTTTCATTGGGTTTGACTTTTCTTACATTTACTAAACTAGGCTCATTTTACCCTTTACTTGTTGGCACTTACAATTTTGTCTTCTTCTTCTTCTTCGCACACTGAACCCGTCTTTATAATCCAGCTCTTTTTTGCAACACCTTGTTTACATGCATTGGTATGACAGCTGTCCAGTAGAAGATTATTCTTTACCATTTTGGAATTTTATGATCTTTTTTAGTGTTGCTGTTGGTGCATGCTGTTTGTTTCGCTTTTAACAACTCGTACAGCTTGCACATGCTTCTTCTATTCATGTGCAGACTCTCCTTGGTTTTATCATTTTCAAACTATATAAATCGATCAGTTTGAAATATCTACATGCATATCCTTGATCCTTGATTGAAAGGCTTTTGTATCAGGTATGAACTTGTTATCTCATGACAAACTGCATTTCATTGTGTTCATCTAATCACTTTAAGATCAATCAGAGATGCTTAACAGACATCATATTTTTGAAAACATTGTAATGTAGATAATCTTCCGATTAGTAGTATTAAAATTAAACCAAGCTTTTATTGCTCTGTTGTAAGCCTGGGAATCTCACATCCACACTTGGACCCATGTGAACTAGTACTCGGACATGGCTTAAGACAGATAGAGACTAGAGGGAGATTGAAACTAAATTCTGTGCATTAAATTCCAATCATCAAGATACAAACACCCTAACTTCTAGATAGAGATGTATGTGGAAAAATATTTGTAAGAGAAGAGGGTGGCCGGTGGGCACACCTTACGTAATCAAGGATGATTCTGATAACATGACCTGGAGGGAAAAGACTTGCGATGCTTTATGGAGAAAGATTTATAGGAAAAGAGGTTTGATTAAAACAGAACCAGATGACATTTTAATCCAGAGGAAGAAAGAGTTTATTATGCAGTTGGACATGGAATTACATCAAGAGAATTTGAGTCAGTTTGAGAAAACAAAGATTCTTAAGATGCTGAGGAAAACCCATGAGGATCTCGAGAAGTTGATGAATCCAGATGACGACAAGGAGGAGGACGCCAAGATGAAGAAGAAAGAAGACGGTGAACCTGTTTTTTCCAATAACCATGCGATGGCAATGATGGATAGGCGTTGCAGGTTGTTGAAGAGAAAAGCAGATGAAGGCAATGATGGATAGCAGATGCAGGTTGTTTTTTCCGATAACCATTCTACTTGTTTTTTAATTTCCGTTGTTTACTTTGTTGAACTACTAGTTGTTTTTACTTTGCAGCTACTGCTTGTTTGTCTTTAATCGACATAAATATAAAATATGCACATGCTTATGCTTTTGTTTGTTTTCCTGTTTTTTCATTCTCGCCGATTGCTATACATATAATACTAGTAATATACTAGATTCACTTACATTGTGTGGCACTAATTGCAGTCTCAAACATTTGGTCTTTCCACACAAACAGGTGGCTAGGTGTATTTATGCGCATACATTAGGTCCTTTACATGCCTTTTGTATCAATTCCTTTTGTATCGCCATACACCTACCTATATATACCATCCATCATGCTTGTTTTGCATCACTTGCTGTCCTGTTAATGCTTATTAGAAACCCCAAAATGGGGGAGGTGTATCATCTTCACCTCTTTGTTTTCTGTTCAAGTATATGTGTGTATATACATGGTGTTTCCAACATGTTCTCTCCTTCAAACCATTCAACTTGATGTTGAACACATACATATATACTTTTCATCTTCTAGTTATTACTTTTTAACTCTCAGTGCTCATTTAAAGCTTGATTATCTTCCATTACAATACCATCCATTCGGTCCCGCTTACTCGCTTTAGAAAAGTTCCAGCTTTAAAAGTTTGAATGACCGATTGGAAGTGATACCTCAAATCCCTTCCGTTTCAGAATCCCCCTTTGCCCTTGATCTGATTCCTTCCACTAGTCGAATTTAGACCCTCATGTTTGTCATCTATCAGATCTTGAGATGAATTATCGTTGCATCAACTAGACGTATAACATTTGATTATATTCTCAAAAGCATTCCATGGTGCGTGCGGCGTGTCATATTAATCTTTGTTTCTTGTGCTTCTTGGATCTTCTAAGGGACATTCCATTACTTGAAACAGTCAAACTGCCGAAAGACTAATGGTTTAGATGAAGCTAAAGGTTATATTGCCATTTTCGACAGAGACTGCCCATTTGTAGGTAAAGCAAGCCCTCACTTTCTTGTTATCGTTGGGTTTGACTTTTCTTACATTGACTAAACTAGGCTCATTTGCGCTTACCTGTTGGCACCTCGTGAGTAAATGTTTAAACATATCTTACATGAGTTAGTGTAGATAACCTACCTAGAGGATCTCTATCCAAGTGCAGCCATGGCATTGTTATTATTGACTACGCTCGAATCAGTCCAAGTGATATTGAATAAGCATGGCCAAGTGGAACATTAAGCTTTTATGGAATTTATATGAGACTAGGACCATATTTTGTTGACATGCAACAATCCTATCTTCCTTAGTCTTTCTACGTAATGATGTACATGTGTATGTTTTATAGAAAAGAAATACGTCCTGGTTATATAAGTTGTCTTTGTAAAAGCATTGGATTTATAAACTCATTAAGAGGTTTATTTGGAAGTCACTGAAAGATATACTTCCAAGTACTGTTCATTTGAAATACGTAATGATGTACTTCGGCTGTATAGGCTTTTTCCAAGTACTGTTCATGCCTAGCTAGTTGCCTTCTTATTTCTTGTCATCTTGAAAAGGAAAATTTTGAAAGGTTTAATTGACATGTTAGAGCAATATGGTGCACGTACTAACATCTTAATAATCAGTACGGGATTTACATTTTACAGTATATGTTTGTGGAATTATAACTAATTAACTATTATATTACTGTAACATGGTACGGCGTCACTAACAACTTAGTGCTAATACAAATGCCTGCACTTTTTTTTTGCCAGTGAAGGGTTTTTTCCCCCTGGTAAAATAAAATACCTGCACTTCTGATATTCTTTATATCAAATTACCAACCATACATCTAACATAGTAACATAGTATGAGTGTATGAGTAAACTGATACAAAATTGCAATTTCAAAATTGTTTTAGTTCTTAAACATAACGAAATCAAGGCTGAATACCACACTTTAAGGCTCTATGTCCCCATGCTTTAGGGCGGTATATACATGCAGATGGTTGTATAGGCAAGTATGCTCTATAGAAGCAGCATAGTGACATGAACCAATTATTTTTTTGATAACAAGGTGAAACATATACTTCATTACTAAATTATTTAAGGAAGCCAAGCCATGCATACTAATAGGCACTATCCTAGGCCACATAAGCTGACTTAATACATTCATGATACTACATATGCATAAGGTATCAAAACAACAAAATTCTATCTCGATCAACTCTACAAAGAGTACTGAGACTTAAACTCCCATGATCAATATTTTTGAGACTGTTGAGCAACTAAACATCCTGAATCATCCGTTCACATTGATTTAAACTAACCATTAACTTTTAAGCATAAAAGCATGTATATATCAAATAGGGATTACATATACGCAGGAACTATATTCCTTGAACTACTAAAGAACCAACTAGTACCAAAGTGAAGCAGTCCATTCCAGACTCACTTGACCAATTATAGAGGGCCTTTGTAGCAAGGCGTCATTCAGTGCATATAGACATCTATCCATCTAAATTCCTTACAGTATGGGCCACTCTTGAGGCATACCTATTTACATAACTTTTAACAAGGTAGCCATTGTATGATACTTTGATTCCAAAATCTGTATTTGAGGATGCTAGCAACCCATCCATCCAAATTGAGTTATGCTGAACCAGCCACTTTTCAAAGCAGAATAGCACTATATTGCCATAAGATATGAATTACTATGATGCAGGTGCTACATTTCCTTGGACGAACATGGAACCAACTATTACCTAAATAAAGAAGTCCATTCGAGACTCACTAGACCTGGTATAGTTGATCATGTAGCACGGCTTCATTCTGTGTATATAGACTTCTATGAATTTTAAGCTCCTTACAATACAAGCAATTCTGCAGGCATACTAATTTACATGACTTTTTCCAAGGTAGGCATTATATGATGCTTGATTCTTATATGAGAATCAAATTATTTTTGAGTGGCTCTTGACTATAAGCGATGTAAATTAGTATGCCAGCAGAATTGTCTGTATTGTAAAGAGCTTAAAATTCATAGATGTCTATATGCACAGAATGAAGCGTTGCTACATGATCAAATTATTTTTTACTGGATCTTGACTATAAGCAATCATAGTCCAATTTCTCCAATCTTAAAGGATAGGAAACATACTAACAATGAACTACATTTCCTTTTGACTACAAAGAAACACCACCAGAACCAATTGGAAGTAGTCATTCCCTAACTCCCTAATCAAGGTAAAGGGGAGTTAATAATTAAGTGGAAAGGCTCCATCCATTTTTGTAGGCCATCTATCCCAACATACACACAACCAAACACTCCAAGTCAAACTTCAATACCTGGGAAAGGTAGCCCCATCTTTCATGGCTCACCAATTGTACCCTTATTACCCATACTTCTGTCAATTCCCTATACTTCAAATACTTAGCTTACATTTGGAGAATCCATCACTTTCAGGCTAGCTAGCTTTAATTTGATATTCTCTTTGATGGTCTTTCATAACTCTTCACAATCTCTTTTGATATTTTGGAACTGTAACGTTTCTTTCTTGCCATAAGGAATGTATAGTAGCAGCGAACACAAACTTTTTCAACACAATCCAAATATTTCTCTTGTTTGGAAATGCAATCAGGGGCGGAGCCAGATATTTTTGCTCAAGGGGGCACATTTTGATAATTTTCAGAAACAACATTACAAATTAAATGGTTATTAAGGGGGAAAATTACAAAAAAAAAATATTTTAGAAAATTTACACTACAAATTTTTTTGCTAGGGGGGTACGTGATCCCTGGACCCCTCCCTATCTCCGCCCATGAATGCAATCATAAACTTTTAAACCCATAATGATACATTCCACATAAGTGCCCATAATACTTCATGTCTAACAAATATATTCAAATCCAAAACAATGAGATCATCAAAAAAATAAAATAAAAATAAAAACATTGTCAGCTAAATCTCTAAAGGAGTTAACATAAAATTTCAGCAAATCAAAAGGATAGGAAAGTAAATGACAATGTTAAACAAAACACAAATCTAAAGGTGAGACCAGACTCTCCACACACTCGATGCCATCTTTTTTGTTACATGAAGCATATAATCCCTTAACTTCTTCACGTCGATTTAGCTTTTTAGATGAATCATTCGATGTGCAGTAGATAAAGAGTTGGTGTGAACGATCCATGATCAAGATTTTTCCACTATCTAATATACAAACTGGGAATAACTTGGTAGAATAATTACTATCTACACGTAATGTGAATGACCATCTTTTCGTCCATGAGTTTTCAACACCTTGTCTCTTCATCACCCACACATTGAATCCCATATCACCACACTTGTCGATCATGCAAAGGCATCCATCTATCGTACCTAAGGGAGTAGATTGATCGTGACTAAATTAATTGATCGGGTGGATCTATCTTCGAAAGTAGCATGTCTTTAAGATTGAGAGCTACAATCGCCAGTTTATGATCAAGATTAGAATATCCAATTAATCCAATCCAATACAAAAATCCATCCAAAAATTTACCCACATCTCCATAAAGAAACTTAATGTCTCGAATGGCATTAGAGAGTTCAATTTTCTCCCATGAACGGTTTTTAAAACTAAAGACATCACAGTTGAAATTCTCATGATCAATATAGAAAAATCTAACAAATTTCAAGTCATCCATGGTTGCGCCTAAGCCAAATCCAAATTTGTATTTTAAACAAGCGTGCCAGGTTAGGGAAGGTGGATAGGTTTTAGACACACGAGTAAACGGATTGTATAGGACCAGTTGGTGACGCATATGCTTAATAAGAACCAAAAGTAATATACCATCGAATGTTCCCACTATGGTTACGGGTCCAAGAAAACTACCAACCTCGACTATTGAATTAGTGGTGTCATCGACATGCACATTGTCATCTATAGCAACAAGACTTTTGTGTGAGAGAAGGATCATTCGACGTGATCTTAATTCCGTAAGGTAGGGATCTTTAATCAGACGGTTCCAGTGTTTTGATACACATTTGAACCGTAATAATGGTTTTGCATGGAGTCGAGCAAGTATATTGTAGAGAATATGATCGGATATATGGACATTCGCCATATATAGGTTTTTGTAGAGAAACACAAGAACTAAGGAAATGTGGAAGAGATGAAAAAGTAACCCTATTTCTTTTTCTTAATAAATATAGCTATCTTTATTCCTACCTTCGCTAAAAAATCGAATTTAGATATTGAATATTTCTTGATTGCTAATTATTTAAAGTAACGATAATACTAATTACGAGAAATAACTATAATTACACATTTAAGATGTATTGACTTTAATTAAATGCATGCATCTTTATTCATTTAGAGATGAAAAAAAAAGTGAAAAGTGATTTTAAGTGAAAACGATGCAAAGTATTAGTAGCAATAAGTTTGACCCAGAGGTGGCGAAAAATACATAAAATTCGCCTAACTTGATGAATGCATCTAATATATGTATATGCATTTATTTTTTAGGTAGAAAATATGTTGTGGTGCATCTAAAAGATTAATGATGCATATAATTCAAGTCGACGCATATGTAATGTTTGGTTATAGTTATTTCTCATAATTCTGATTTTAAGATTTTTTCTTATTTGATCTTAAGTTGTGAACGCATACAATTGTTGATCCAACCACAATAAATATGGGGAAAAAGAATTTGAGACGGAAAAAAATGATATCAATGGGTATAAAGATAAAGATTCTTTTATTTTCCTTGTGCAAGGTAAAGCTTGATGTAGAGATATCACTTCTTTAATGTTAAAACGCATACAAATATTATAAGATCTGTTTAACGGGTATAAAGGTAAAAATTCTTTTATTTTCCGTATGCAAAGTAAAACATGATGCATATATGCCAATATCTTTACTGTTAAAAACCATACAAATATCATAAGGTTTGTTTAAAAGGGTTACTTTAGAATATACCAATGTTTTTAAACATGGTTTGACCCGGACAATTCAATCATTTGAATAAAAAACCTGCTAGGTGACTGAAAGTTGGTTTGGAGGGAAAAAAACAAATTGAAAGTCCGGTTAAACTGGTTTAACCATGAACTGCGAGTATGTCAGATGAATTAGAAAAACGGTTTTTAAAACATAGGAACGTGCACTGTTAAAATGTATTTATTAAGCTTGAAAATTCTTAAGAATTACACATTGCGTTTAATACATACTAATTAAATTATAAATTATGTTAATTAAATGTGATTTTTTATGAAATAAACTTAAGTTTTTCTTTATACTCACTTTAAAAATTGCCCAACATGTACCCATGCATTAGACAAAATCATATTGCAATTAGAGCGTTAGTTATCATAACGCCATTCAGGAGCCAATCCAACGCGGATGGTTTTTGGCTTGATCCATTTTGGTGCCACCATACCCATGCTATTCTCCGAGCCATTGAACTGACGCACGCCATTCTACACTTTTTTTTTTTTTTTTTTTTTTTTTTTTTTTTTTTTTTTTTAATTCGTATGATAGGTCCTAAAATGGGTGTTTTAGCTTGAGTGATGAGTAATGAGATATTTTGGTGTATGAATGTAAAAAGTGAAATATTGATGGGACGGTGATGTAACAAAAAGATTTGAGCCATAACACCCCTTGCTCTTAGGGCATCTACAATGGGCCGTTTAATAACCCTCCATCAAACGATCAATCCATTGTGAATGTGCCACGTATTGCGTTCATTGAATAGCCGGTCAACACTGAACATACGCATATTAAATGCTGAAGAGAGAGAGATTTTATTATTTTTTAATGCCCCATTATCAATTGTTTTTTATAAAGCCAATCATTTATTAATTGCTTTTTAGATAGTGGGTACGGTGTAATTTGCTGCTATACTCTGAAGCTATGAAGGATATATATTGTCACAAGTAATGAAGTTCAAGAGATTTTTCAAATTACAAAAGACTGAATTGGGTTCATTTGTGATACACAAGCTTGGGGTACGTGCCTGCTTCGCATGATTGTTTGGAGATTGCTGTTGAAAAGTTCGAACTTGCTGGAGCTTCTCAAACTCATATTGTGTCATGACAAAGAATCATTTTTCGAATGATATTGCATTTCAAACTAAAATTATAACTTCAAACTAAAACCCATGTAAAGGATAACGTACTGCAAATTAAAAGTTTACGTGTATTTGTGTATGAAATTGCAACCAAGTTTTTTTAGTAACAAGAACAATATTGTAATGATTTTTTGTTTTGTGGAATTAAGCTTAGTATAATTTTGTTTGCTATATATGAAAACTTGTCTCTTATTTTTATATTAATGTAATTTTAAAAATGAATAAATTTATGGTGACGTGGAAATGCATTAAACTGTGTAAAGTTTAATGCATTGTGAGTGTTTGTATAAAATAATGAGATGCTGATGTGTCGCTGATGTGGCAGTGTACTGAACTCTGTATTGCACCCTGCATTGGAGATGCTCTTAGCCAAAACATTAACACCCAATGGATAAGGCATATGTTACCATGCTAAAGATAGTTAATTTGAGAAGTTATCAAATGAAAATTCCAAAGAATCTCATTTATAGTATATATATAGTTGTAGCTCAAATTCCATCTCAAAAGGCTACATATTTTGCTAGTTTTGGACACGTAGCTTAGTTCGTTTCATTTCTTTCAAATTCGACAACTTCATTAATTTATTGATCATTCGTTTATATATAAAACTTCAAGTGTAACCAAAATACTCGATCAAAATTTGNGGTTTTTCCGGTTCTCGGTCTTCGGTCCGGTCCGGTCTTGGTCGGTCCGGTCCGGTTTTTGGACCGTGATCACCCTTATATAGTTGTAGCTCAAATTCCATCTCAAAAGGCTACATATTTTGCTAGTTTTGGACACGTAGCTTAGTTCGTTTCATTTCTTTCAAATTCGACAACTTCATTAATTTATTGATCATTCGTTTATATATAAAACTTCAAGTGTAACCAAAATACTCGATCAAAATTTGGTAGCCAAATTTCTAAAGGAGTTAACACAGAATTCTGACAAATCAAAAGGATAGGAAAGCAGATGACAACTAATGTTAAACAAAACACAAAACTGAAGGTAAACCAGACTCTCCACGTACTCGATGCCATCTTGTTTGCATAAAGCATTTAATCCTTTAAGTTCTTCATGTCGATTTAGTTGTTTCAGTGAAGCATTCAGTGTGTTGTAGATAATGAGTTGATGGTAGCGATGCCTGATCAAGATCTTTCCACTATATATCCAGAATACAAATTGGGAATAACTTGGTAGAATAATGACCTTCTTAACATAATGTGAATGACTATCTTTTAATCCATGAGTTTTCAACACCTTGTTCCTTCATCATCCACACATTGAATGCAATATAGCACACTTTTAGATCATGCGAAGGCATCTATCTATCGTGCATAAAGGAGTTGATTTGTAACTAAATTGATCGGGTGGATTTGTCGTTTAAAGTACCATGTCTTTAACATTGAAAGCCACAATCACAACTTTATCATCACGTCTACAATTTCCAATCCAATACAAAACCCATTTAAAAGTTTACCCACATTTCCATAAAGAAACTTAATATCTTGATCAATGTTAAAGTGTTTAATTTTCTCAATGATCACCAACGATTTACTCCGTATGTAATTTCAGAAATTCAGCTTAGAAACAATGTTCAAAATCCGAATAGAATCATTAATGATCATTAACGGAAAATGCGGAGTTTGTTGAGATTTTTGTCTAAATATTAGCAGATTTATAAAATAAAAAATTTGTTAACAATAAGCGTTGTTAGCATTTCCATAAAATGAAAATTGGAATAATTCTTTGCAGGGATTTTGCATCAGATTGGAACAAGATGTGTTGATTTTACATATAATTACAAGCGCAAGTGTAAGGATTAATTTGTCAGTCAATTTTAATGTGTGTATAGCTTCACCGTACATTCTTAAACTGCTTATATACAATGTAAAATAAACCGTTTTTCATAAGTGAGCTGAATTTTGATATCACTAATAACTACTTAGCTTGTGCAATTATTTCAAAAAGTATAACATACATCACCTAATAACATGACAAATTTAAGCTGAAAACACCTATATATTTATCTGATACATATATACTTAAGTTATTTGTGTATATCATTTTCAAAATTAATATTCGCTGAAGATACAAAATTTTATTCATGGCCCGACCAACCTAAATAAATGCATGCCCCTACATTGACACGCACATGTTCATGTCTCACAAAATTTATAAACTAAAATTCAAATTTGTTTGTTATTTATTTATCATGCATGCATTCAGTAAACCTGTCATATATAATTCGTCTGCATTTTTCCCCCATACTTGCGCGTTATCTGATGCATTAATATTCTAGGTTCAACAATTCATGGAATGTAACATCAAATTGGACTGTAGTACATCAAGTCAATCAAATTTCATATCTGAAATACGTAAATATAGCAGCATGAAGGATTGAAGGTCACTGATTCTTCACGTCGACAGTTATAAAAAAACTGACATTTGGGAACTAGGGTTTTCAGATATGCTAACTACTACGTATAAAAGTAATGCTGAGTCCTAATCATTAGCCATGCTTAACCATATACTAAACAGAGTGACTTAACACTCTATATTCATTCATTGGTAGTTTATGTTTCTAGCTTCTTGCTGGTTCTTTATATATATGCCGTTTCGCTAGAAGAAGTACCATCATAAGAAGATTTAACATGTTACCGTTACGACAAAAAATAAAATCTAAGACATAACACAAGTAACATACGTTGTTGATTATCAAACATAGTACTACAACAAATCACCAAAATAAAGGCTAGAAACCCTTGATTTTGGTGGCACATATTCAAGATACAAGATTTTATTGTTGTTTTTCCTATATTATGTCCATAAATTCAAATCACGCAAGTTTATATTACAAATACATATTACTTCTCACGATATAATCAACGTTCCAAGTTCCAAATGCACGGAATAAAATTCTATATAAAATAATACGTACAGATACGAACCCTACAATCTGCTCAATCTATCTCGAGTATTCTTGATCTCATATGCCACACAAAGATTGAAAGAGCAGGATGTCGAAGTTGATCTTTAGCTTCTGTTCTTGCATTTCTCCATAGCTCTCGGTGCTGAAAATTGGAACAAAAGAGAACATGTTATAATAAGTTGATATATTAATTCATGTACTNAATATAGCAGCATGAAGGATTGAAGGTCACTGATTCTTCACGTCGACAGTTATAAAAAAACTGACATTTGGGAACTAGGGTTTTCAGATATGCTAACTACTATAAAAGTAATGCTGAGTCCTAATTATTAGCCATGCTTAACCATATACTAAATAGAGTGACTTAACACTCTATATTCATTCATTGGTAGTTTATGTTTCTAGCTTCTTGCTGGTTCTTTATATATATGCCGTTTCGCTAGAAGAAGTACCATCATAAGAAGATTTAACATGTTACCGTTACGACAAAAAATAAAATCTAAGACATAAAACAAGTAACATACGTTGTTGATTATCAAACATAGTACTACAACAAATCACCAAAATAAAGGCTAGAAACCCTTGATTTTGGTGGCACATATTCAAGATACAAGATTTTATTGTTGTTTTCCTATATTATGTCCATAAATTCAAATCACGCAAGTTTATATTACAAATACATATTACTTCTCACGATATAATCAACATTCCAAGTTCCAAATGCACGGAATAAAATTCTATATAAAATAATACGTACAGATACGAACCCTACAATCTGCTCAATCTATCTCGAGTATTCTTGATCTCATATGCCACACAAAGATTGAAAGAGCAAGATGTCGAAGTTGATCTTTAGCTTCTGTTCTTGCATTTCTCCATAGCTCTTGGTGCTGAAAATTGGAACAAAAGAGATCAACATGTTATAAGTTGATATATTAATTCATGTACAATGATTTTGTTCGAATATTGAAAAACTTTGCAATGTTACTTACCAAGTCCAATTGCTTCCTTTCCTTTCATTATACGTAAACGCTTGCATGAATCAACGAACATCCTGATGAAAATTTAAGAGAAGTTAATCACTTATAACTACGAGTAAAATGGTATAGTTATCCAAACTAAAAGAGTGCTTGATGATAAAACGAAAATTTACTCCCAAGGGACATCGCCGACGAGCATCCAATCTCCATCTTTGTCTTCATAAGTCGGGACATAGTCCGAATTATTCAAAAGGTCCATCAATTTGCTCTCGTTCATGAAATCCTTCAACCCTTGTGATCCACAGTTACCTAGATTATGAATTTTTCCAAAAGCTTAGAAGAATCTTCTTTAACTAGTTATATTTAGTGACTAACGGGTGCTTGAGATCATGTTTAGAAAATATATGCATTCCGAATAATCACATAAATACTTAGGATAGGATACCAAACATGCGTGATGGCTTTCGTTAGCAAATAATTTATTTAGACACTCGAATTATATTAATTAACACAATAATGAAATAATTACCAATGGTGAAGGAACTGAACATGTTGCCCAAAGCATCAGAGAGATCTTGATAGCTTTTGTACATTCTCAAGTCGACTTTACGAAGGTAAGGAGCTCCATCCATGCTCACCTTCACAAATGCGGCTCCTCCACCACCATTCCCCTTAGTCCCAAATGATGGTGAAGAATCGTTGCCTTCTTCGTTGTGGAGGGTACTCTTCTTTTGGACTGACAACATGTTTTTTCGGTAAGATCTCACCGGTGGCCAACCTACCACTTGTGCCCTATAATTCATTTCAATAATTTATTTGAACAACTTATATTGAGATAACATATTACAAACATGACCCACAAGTAACATGGTAGCTAGAAAAGAAATACATCTACCTTAGCATCTTACAATCAAAACTATATCCATACAATCATATCTAAAAACACTATACAAACACGATTAGGAACCTGAGTCGCTTCATGTCCCGACCCCAATTTACTAACGAAACTTTGTACGTAATTTACGCTTGATTTAATTTTTACCAAAATTAACATATATATTATCATGTTTTTATAATTGCATATGGGTTATGCGCTGTTACGTTTTTGTTCACTTAGTTTACTTACTGAACCTGCAAGTGTATGTTTTTTGATGCAAGTGTATGTAGTTTTATTGCATCAACTAGTAAAACACGCAAGGATATTGCATTAAAATGCAAGTATGTTATGCAAAAGGGTAAAAAATCATGTTACAATCTTTTATGTAATAATTTACAGGGCCTTTTATACATAAGTTTTATTTTGTTTTAGTTTTTTTGCTAGAAACCTAGCTCGAAAAACTTACTTGGCAGGAGGGTTAGCAGAAGAATGCTTCTTTTGATCATGATCAATCTTTGTTTCTTGATCATGTGATGAAAGTTTCAGCTTCAAATCCATGATGGTCTCATCGTAACCTCTCTTTCCGGAGTTATGCACCGCTGTAGCTCCGCCTTCGATGGTCTTGTTGCCACCATCGCCCGGTAATCCTAGCCTTAACTCAGTTTCGTCAAAGGATGTCATCTTTTTCACACACTTGTTGTGTTTGTTGTTGGTGAAATATTATTGGAGAAAAAAGGGAAGTGAGTTTGTGTCTACAAGAAAATGGGCAAATTATTCGTACCTATAATATTATACTTTGGATATTTTAATACGCTAACAATAATGAAGTAATAATACCACACAGTGTAATATAAATATTCATATGACAGAAAATCTTAGTATTTTTTAAGTTGGCTTTTTGTTTAGAGATAATAAAATGAAAAAAAATGTATCTAAAATGTCAATTTTCATTGTTTCGTGTGGCGTCATTTTTTTTTCTATTAAAACATAAACTTTTCAAATTTCGACCTTATGCATCGATTTACCTACTCAATAGGTGATCGCCGGTTATTATTTTATGTTTTACCTTTTATTATTATTATTATTATTATTATTATTATTATTATTATTATTATTTGAAACAACAAGATAAGTGAAGCGGCCGGCTTGGGGACAGGTGGTCATCATGGTACAGGGACTGGTTATGGAACAGGTCACCAAGATGTTTTTGAGTTGGCGTTTTATAAAATAGGATGAGGTATTTTGGTCATCTCTCTAAGTTCGAATCTTGTTGCGAGTTTATATAACATCTTAAATATCATGTACGAACCTGTATTGAAATCAAACTTTGTCGCGTATTTGAATTTTCAAGTGTTTTTAGAAATATCAAAATTTAATTTTGATGTTGAGGTTTGATTTATTGTTGATGGAAGAAGATGGTGGTTGGTAATGCAGATAAATAAAGGATCTTCTTATTTCCTTCATTTCGTCAGATTCAACACCACAAAACTATGAATCAAATCCTAAGCTTGTAAATACTACTAATTCGTTATAAGCTCAACCACAAGACCCACAACTAAACTAAGACCAACACTAAGAACAACCGATACACTACAATAGCTAAAAAAATTCACACACAAACACACTAAAAATGCAACTCCAACACAACACCAAAATCTTTGCTACAATGGACTGGCACAAGCATGTTGATGAACCATGGAAATAGCCTTTTGTGACTACAATCCTATAATCGAAACCCTAACCCTTTGACGACCAATTCTTTATCTCACCAAACTCGAAATCTTAACCCTACTTGAAACCTCAATTATAATCGACACCCTAACCAAATACCCTATAACCATGGATCCAGGGCCGTCTCATGAATTTATGAAAATTATGAGGGGCCTGGACAAAATTAAATAATGATGCCTTTCGATAAAGAATGTTATATATAAAATGTCATCGTTTATAAGATATAATGCAATTAGTTATCTAAACGTTCTAACATATTACTCATTTGAGATATTTTCTCATTTAAATATTTTTTCTTCGTGACAAATATGTGTACACATGCATATAATTATTAACGGGACAAAATTTGGGGCCCTTAAAAATTTTGAGACCCTGAGCAGTCCCTCACCTTGCATACCCTCAAAGACGGCCCTGCTGATGGATCGAGGCGAGTTTGGTGGTGAGGAAGATGAATGTTATGGGGAGTTTTCGTTCATGCGACACTGTGGTGTTGGGGAAGGTGGATAATCTCGTGGGTATATAGATTGGGTGTTATGACAATACACCGAAATATTTTAGCAATTGTGTATCGAAGAAAAACATTGTTGTATGAATTTATGAATGAAGGAGTCAAAATGATTGGATGAACTATTGTTTTGTTGATGTTGTTGTTGTTTACTATAAGAAAAACAGATGTGTAATTAGGAGGGGAGAAGTAAAAGTAAAAAGGTTAAAGAGGTGTTTGGTTTACAAGGAACAATATAAATTGACAAGTCACATACATTTCCAGATTATTATCCCTTTTGTTTATATATGTATCCATTGTTTTACATAACTAATTAAATACATTAAAAAATAGTAAGCTTATGCACTTAGTGGCTGGTTTTGTGTTTGGAAGGTTTGGGTCGGCACTAACAATAAGGAGGACTGGCGATGGGGTTTTTGGCAAGGACATATGATATACGACATAAAATCCCAATTATTAGATTTTGACGGGGAAGAAAGTGGAGAAAATTTTCAACTAAAACCTTTGGCGAGAACATGTCCTCGCTAAAAGGATGACCCAATTTTACTTTTCCCACAATTTTTCATTTTGGTTAATTGTTTCCCTGTAATATAATTAATTGATTATATGATTAAGCTTTGGCGATGACATGTCCTCGCCAAAGGTCTTTAGCTAGGACAAGTACTCGTTGAAGGCGTCAAAAAGTACTCGCCAATTAAACCAGATGTTGTAGCGGGGGCTCATATCTCCGTTGGAGAAGTTGTAAGTTTTAAGGTCGGTTTTGTGAGCGTACAAGAATCAATTTGGCTGGTATGACTATCAGTTAACGTCGTTGTGATATTAGTTTCGTGTACAATAATTTACATATTACTGGAAAGGTCAAATAACCACGAAAAGCAAAATGTACATGTTTGGCTCTTTCTAGAAATAATATACACGTACTTCAAGTCTACTATTAAGTACTTAAGATGATGTAATTAAATTCTCCAAATCCGTATTTGCATGAGACTAGTAACTTAATTCAAATTACAACTTATGACGACTCACTTAATAGAACTTGAATTTGGAAAGCAATTAATCGCCCAAGTTTATATTACAACTATGTAAAACCTTAATTTTGGAAAATTTTGCCTAAGCATGCACTGTTTGTCTGTTTGTTTATGCCATGCATGCATTTAATAAGATTTACTCAGAGTACGTTCTTGTTCTTCATCTGTTTATACATTGTACGATGGTATAGTACACAGTAAACTGTAAGTGTGTATATATCTTGTCACATTTATTTTGACAACAAGATTTATATGGTACATTTTTGGATTGATAATCTTAATAGTTGATACTATGAGCTAATTAATCAATCGGTCTTTATAGTTTATGATCTTTTCTAGCATAAAACATATATGATTCAACATAGACCATTTAGTATATGTAGACAGAATCCAAGTCTCTACCAACATATTACATAAACTTCATTTTCATAGCATAAAAATATAAACGATCATCGAATATGAGTAGGCCCATATGGCATGTGGTCCGATAGAAGGTTGAAGATGGTACATGTGAAATTGTTAAGAGTGTCACCATAAGGTCAAACCCCATTCCATGTGCGCCGCTATAGGGTATCCCACCACCCCATTCTTAATTTTTCACTCTTAACTAAAATCATTGTAATTAATATACAATGATAATGCACAGAAAAGGCATAAATATTGGTAATAATAACTCATGCATTGAATTTGTGTGTGCTAATAAAATGATGATATGAATTGTGAATCTAATATACATTGTACGAAGATCATTTGATTACAGTATTATTTTATATGGTCAAAGCTAAAATGGTTGATAATGTCAAGTATGAACACTAGCGTGCTTATTTTATATTTGTCATAGTTTTCAGATGTATCAGTATCATGTCTATATCTTTGACTTTAAAGTCAAGGTTATATTTTGATACTCATTTTATGTATAATATAAAATTTGTCAAATTTTAATTGTTAAAATAACAAATATAAGTTTTAAGACTGAAGGCGTTAACAATAATACCTTTTATCTTTGTGGTAATGTGTTGTAATTTCTTTGGCATCCTTTTTTCCAAATCTTTCTTACTTTATTTGACCCTACGTTAAAACTCTTATGGGCCTTTTTATAACGTTTTTAAGACAACGTATGTTCATATTTATAAATACAAGTCTAAGCTATTTTTATAGACACTGTTGTTACTTTTGCAATGCAAAGTATCAATAATGTTTTTAAATAAATTCATGAAGTTTTACACTATGTATATATTTACTTTAAAATCACTTTTGTACGCATTTATCTATTTTATTTGTAATCTCATCGTATGACTTTTGCAATAATAATAAATTATAAACTATATCTTTTGTATATTAAAAGAAGGATTAATTTCATATATCATTCTACTTTCATAATTAATTTTTTATATACCCAATGTGTAAGTATTGAATTCATAATATATAATGTTTTTAATGCATTTTTTGGTATATGAAACTTCCTACTAAAAGGTGAGAAAATATGAAATTGCCCCAAAAGAAAACCTTTTTGATATAGGGATTTTTGGAATTTTTTTATTAGGTAATAATTGAATTTTTATTTTTCTTTTAAAATATATTTTTTTAGTTAAAAAAGCTTTAACTTTTTCTAGTTCAGCCATAAATAATTATAAATTCGTTTTTGTTCCTTTTATGTATAAAAAAGTCTATTGTATTTTAAATGTTTATTGATGCAACATGAGTTGCGATCCTTTAGAAAGTAAACAAAATTAAAAAAGCTAGAAAGCCACTCACAATGTGACAAGTGTCCCCCACTCACTCTCTTCTTTTTTTCTTATTAAATTCGGTTATGGGGCATTTTGGTCCTTTTAACACATTTTTTTATTCCACTCCAAAACTTCAAACGTAAATAGCTTTCAAACGACAAACTTTTATGTAAAACCGATTTCACCGTAATTTTTTAAATTCAATTCTCTTTAGTTTGTTATGCATTATGATATATAAATCGCAATTTTTTTTCCAACTTTTTAAGTAGGTGTTGATTTTCTTGAAATTTTCGGCATTTTCGGCTCTAATTTTATCAAGTTTAATGGCCGAATTTTGCAAAACTTAAAACACGAAAGTTATAGCTTTTTGACCATTCTTTTCAAAGAAATTTAAATCACTCAAATAATGAGTGAGATATCGCATGTTAAAGGTGAACAAATAACTGATGAACGTTATAAAAATAATAATTGATGAACGCTATTTTTTCGAAAACTTCTGAACATTATAAAAAATAACTGATGAACGTCATAAAAAATAACTGATGAACGCTATTTTTTCGAAAACTTTTGAACATTATAAAAAATAAATGATGAACGTTATCAAAAATAACTGATGAACAATATCAAAAATAACTGATGAACGTTATTTTTTCGAAAACTCCTGAACATTATAAAAATAACTGATGAACGTTATTAAAAAATAACTGATGANGCTTTCAAACGACAAACTTTTATGTAAAACCGATTTCACCGTAATTTTTTAAATTCAATTCTCTTTAGTTTGTTATGCATTATGATATATAAATCGCAATTTTTTTTCCAACTTTTTAAGTAGGTGTTGATTTTCTTGAAATTTTCGGCATTTTCGGCTCTAATTTTATCAAGTTTAATGGCCGAATTTTGCAAAACTTAAAACACGAAAGTTATAGCTTTTTGACCATTCTTTTCAAAGAAATTTAAATCACTCAAATAATGAGTGAGATATCGCATGTTAAAGGTGAACAAATAACTGATGAACGTTATAAAAATAATAATTGATGAACGCTATTTTTTCGAAAACTTCTGAACATTATAAAAAATAACTGATGAACGTCATAAAAAATAACTGATGAACGCTATTTTTTCGAAAACTTTTGAACATTATAAAAAATAAATGATGAACGTTATCAAAAATAACTGATGAACAATATCAAAAATAACTGATGAACGTTATTTTTTCGAAAACTCCTGAACATTATAAAAATAACTGATGAACGTTATTAAAAAATAACTGATGAATAATATCAAAAATAAATGATGAACGTTATAAAAAAAATAACTGATGAACAATATAAAAAATAACTGATGAATGTTGTCAAAAATAACTGATGAACTGATAAACATTATATTTTTATATGAAAATTGATGAACTGATAAACAAAATAAACCGATGACCAAAACTAACTAATGAACCGATGAACATTATCAAAATTAACAACTTTTTTTATTGATTAATAGCTTTTTTAATTGATGAGCAATTTGAAAATTGCTTATTCCTAAATAAATTATTCTTGAAGAACTCAAAGTCACAAGTAATCCCAGGCACCCTTTCAAACACAACAGAAAAGCTAATAATGCACATATTCAAATTAAAGCACCTTCATTTCTCTTCTAAAACCAAAAACAAACAAAACCCACTTCAGAACATAACCAATTATACAACAAAAACCATAATATCTTAAATTAATTTAACCTATGAATACAAAATCACTAATTATTCAATAAAAACAATAACATTATACACTTAACATCAAAGATTTTAATGGGTCAAAAATTAACCAAAATTCAAGAACTCTATAAATTCATACTTAAAAACAAAAACCCACCTCAGATTATGTTCAAAAAGTGGTGACGGAATCAAATCTCAAGACATGGATACCATCATAAACCACCGCGACACCTTAACAACACTGAGAAAAAGAAGAAGCCATTGGTGTGGTGACGGAATCAAATCTCACAAAAACTGACATCACAACCGTGGTTTTGATAATTACGGTGGTGGTGGTGGTAGATTGATGTTTATGACAGATCCACTAGTTGTGATGATGGCGCGCCGACGATGTGGTATTTTGGTAGGAGATCTGGTGAGGGTTGTTGATGTTGTTACGGTAGTTTCCAGCGTATTTGAAGGTGGTGGTGTCGTTGATAGGTGGTGGTGTTAATGGCGGTAGCAGATGTGGTGGTCCGTGTGTGTGTTTTATGGTGTTTTTAGTCTGGTATTTTTTGATGGTTGGTTAGCAGAGAAAGTCTAATGATAAAAGGTGAAAATGTGTAATTACAAAGCTGACCTTAATGAAGAAAAGAAAAGGGGACACATGTTGTTCTCTAATTACTTTTTACGCTTTTTATTTTTCTTTCACTTTTTAATTGATCGGGTGTCGATGCAACATTGTAAGTTAGATGGGATGTTAGTTTAGTAAACCCTCGTAGCCCTTACTAGTTTAGGTTCATTACTTGTTTTGTTTAGCTGCTAAGTTTTTATCCTTTTTTTAGATGTAAAATATTGTAAGCATGAAACAAGTAATATAATTATTAAACAAAAATACACCGTTGGTCCCTGAACTTGTCCAAAAACATCGCCATGCCCCCTAAGTTACAAAAATCGTCGCCATGCGTCCAAACTATGTGTTTTTTAGGCCGAATGCGTCCCTTGACCCGTTTGGGCTCGGTCAACGCACGTTTTCTGTTCTAGTTCGAGGGGCATAATAGTCCAATCACCTTTTAACCATTTGCTAACCCAACATAAACCCGACATTCAACTTTAGGGACGAAATGTGAACTGACACATTGTTAATTATGCAACTTTTTCGTATCTTCTCTGATACGCATATTAATATTTTCGCGGGAATAAATAAACCCACACCCAACCATTAACACTTGAGTAAAACTGATTATCTCACACACATTGTCACATACAACCTACCCATATTCTATCTTATTGAATCTGATCTAATCACACACCCACAAACACAAACCATCTGAAGTTGCAAGGCGTGCAAAATCAAACAACACACATACGAGGTAACAATATTTACTGATTTATATTACATTCAAACATTATATGTCATAATCTTAATCATTAATGTAGTAGCTAAGTATGGGAATCAATTTATTTGCGCTTTGGACAATCCTGAAGATGTTTTGGATGAGTTTGTAAGTTAACACCATATACGAATTAAATGTTATTTCTCTAAGAAACTAGTTTTGAGAAATTGTCAATGCTTAAAACATAATCTTGATATACAGGAACTGCATAATGATTACGTGTTAGGAGGCTCCTATCATGGGAATCGTTATATTTACTTAGTTAACTATACAGGGGTTAGATGGAGAGTTAGTGTAAGAAGAGTATCAGAGTTAGTCTGTGTTGTTGAGGGAGCAAGGTGGAATGATTTTGCGATGCACAGCATCACTTGTTCGGATGTTTGTTATCTACATTTTATAGAAGAGGGTGAGGATGTGTTTTATGTAGCTACCTACAATGAGAATTGGGAGGAGTTACATAATTATGAACTAGAAAGTGCTAAGTTTTGGAGATGTTTAGTGCCAGTGACAGACACATCTATGTTTGAGCAGTCATTGCCAGAAGATTTTCTAGCATATCTGCATGGTCCAACACCTACAGAGTCGATCATGGTTACAGGTACCTCTTTCGCTGTGGTTGGGAGAGACTGGCCAAAGACTTGAAAATGGTACCTGGTCAGATGATGGTGTTTACTCAGATTGTCCTGGGGGAGGAGTTTAATGTAATGTTGTTTGAACATGATGGAGGGGCCATCTCAACAGTGGAGACATACAGCACCAACATAGCCATGAATGCCCTATGTCACCAACCACATGACTATGGTATGTTTTAATTTATTCACTATAACTACATGAAGTATATCATAGCAGCATAACTTATTGGATTATATGTAACTAAGTATCTAATATTATATTCAGATATTGAACCCCGTCGGATGAATTGGATGTGTAATTGGCCGTTTCACACAGTCCATAATCACGAAGAAAGGGCATTCTATAGGAAGAAGACTGCCTACTTCTGGAGAGATGGACGACTTGTAAGTATTTTGAAACTTTGCTATACTTCCTTTATGCATTGTTGACATGGTTACTTAATAAGATATATAGATGTCATTTTTTATCAGATGCTGTGTGTCTTATACAAAGTTTGATGGATCATATTGTCTTAAAGATGCAACCAATCACAAACTATTGATTAGTTTTCTTCGTTATGTAACAGTTTATACCCTCAAGAATTGTTAACAAGTATAACTTGTATAGGTTCCTTATCGCTGTTGTGAAGCATAAATCGATACGAAAGTGTTCGACGTGCGTGAGAGAACAATTCAAGTTGGTCAAGGGATGTTGAGGAGGAAAGTGGCTATTGTTTCATCCAAAAGTTTCAGGGAGTTGAGGGCAGAAGCACGGTTTGGTCAAGGTTCAATGCTCCGTTTTTTTTAAGTGATGAAACTAACAGGGCACAAAGCGTTTTACACTTTGATGTGTGCTGAACTGCTGATGAAGCTTTACAGTTGGATCAATGACATGTTTTAAACATCTTTTATGAAATTGTATGTATGGTGGCTTGGTGGCCACCCAAAAACTTGAACAATGCTTAGAGAAATGTTTTGTATCTATTTGTGTTTTATAAACCGTATGGGTTTGTCCATTAACAATGTTTTCCAACTATGATGCAATATATGTATGCATAACTTATGGTTTTAAATGGATAATTTGTAAACCTTGTGTTTTATGTATTGATTATATAATTCAAAATGGGTTTATCCACACACACTCCCTTAAACTGCATATGAAATTGAAAAATGTTGAAATGAAAACACCAAAAGTAAACCAGAATTCCATACAAAGGAATTTTTAACAGATAAAAACTATAAAGTTTTGTTAATTATGATTGTGGAGTCTGTTGACTTTATAAGTCAACATTTGGTCCCCCAATTTTGACTTTAGATACTCAAAATTCACATATGCCATTTTCAATTAGCGGGAGTTTAAGTATCACAACGGGAACATAGACAAAATGAGGGACCAACAGTGAAAACAAAGTCATTAACTAATAAACCTATCCAACCGGCCAAATTTCTCATACATTTACCAATGGAAGATTTCCCTTTGTTGGATGAAGTAATGGAAGTTGTTGGTAGTTCACACCGCCTACAAGATCGTATGGGGTTGTCGTTTGGCTTTTTGAAAATTGAAACAATCACCCTTCCAACTTCCTAGCATTCATTTCGCACACCCTATATTAACCCCTTATGATTCATGAGGTTAGCATCCAAAAAATAAGTAGAAACACAAATATGTAGTAAATTTCAAATGGCAGAATCATCTAATGCATCTGTGGCTAACAATGTTGAGAGGCGTAAAGATAAAAAGCTTGAAGAATCCGTTGCTTGGTATTTTGAAGAAAAAACAAAGGCTTATGTAAAGAAAAGGAGGGNCTATATTAACCCCTTATGATTCATGAGGTTAGCATCCAAAAAATAAGTAGAAACACAAATATGTAGTAAATTTCAAATGGCAGAATCATCTAATGCATCTGTGGCTAACAATGTTGAGAGGCGTAAAGATAAAAAGCTTGAAGAATCCGTTGCTTGGTATTTTGAAGAAAAAACAAAGGCTTATGTAAAGAAAAGGAGGGAGTGGGAAGCAAATGAAAAACGATGCATGAAAAAAAGACCAAAGATTACAACGTTAAGGCGTAAAATCAATCAGACAAGAAGAAAATGAGAAGATCTTCAACAAGTGGGCATCGAGCATGACAATTCAGAAGTCGACCACGAGGATATCTTGAGAACAATAGACTATGATACTTTACATCTGGCATATGATCCAGAATCATCCACATAGTTTAATTGTTAGATATGTGTTGTCACTTTATGAGTTTATGTTAATGTAATTTTATGATCTTCCCTGCAATGCACTTTATTTACTATAATAGTTTCATTTATTTTTGTTTTTCAGTTCACATTTCGTCCCTAAAGTTGAATGTCGGGTTTATGTTGGGTTAGCAAATGGTTAAAAGGTGAATGGACTATTATACCCCTCGAAATAGAACAGAAAACGTGCGTTGACCGAGCCCAAACGGGTCAAGGGACGCAATCGGCCTATAAAACACAAAGTTTGGACGCATGGCGACGATTTTTGTAACTTAGGGGGCATGGCGATGTTTTTGGACAAGTTTAGGGACCAACTAACGGTGTATTTTTGTCTAATTATTAGCTTCGTCTTTGGTACAATATCTCTTCTGAGGAACACAAAATTAACTTATAAGATCACATTTTAGTAACGTTATTGAGAGAGGATGCATGCACAATGTCTTGCTTATTTTGGAACCAACCATTCTAAATGAATATGCATAGACAGTGAGTATGACGACATTTTGATTGTTACAAGAGAACTTTAACTGAAGGAAAATTTAAAATTTAATACATATTTATGTGACAAGTTAGATACATTTTAAAATAATTACGGATCTCATAACAAAACTATGATTATCATATTGCTATAACAGACAAGGGGAAATATAGAAATTCTAACAATGTGAACGGGGTAAAAATAATTAAGGACAATAGAAGCGAATTAAGGGATTTTGTCTCCTGGTTGGTCAGTACATGGGCTGATCCTTTTTGCTTAAATGAGATACTATGGAATTGACCCTAAACTTTTTAACAACAGATATCTTTTTCGTCCTATAATTAATATAGCATGCATATCTATATTGCAACTAGCTATAGCTTGGCTAGGTCTTGTTTTGACCCCAAACGACCAAGTAAAGGCACTTTACGAAATACAGAACTTTCCATTCATGGATAGTAGATTGAAGTAGGTAATTTCGACCTACTTGTCTTGAATGGATCTCCGATCCAGTTTCCGCCACAAACAACAAGTTCTAGACGTAAAGTTCTCTAGCTTGTTGCTAGCTTTCGCATAAAATTCGTTGTTCATATAGAAACGGTATACATATAACCATATATGGAACCGAAAAAGAAAAGAATTGTGCTAGTTGAATGCTTCCAGCTAAAGGTATGTAGTCCCAAGGTTAATGCTGAAATCAAATGTAAATGAAACCAGCCAAGCATGCAGATTCAATCTACGACATGAACTTCTAAACAACTAAGTATCTTAGAATTTAGATGCATATATGGTTCTTGGGTGAATCTTTTTCTACGATATCAGCAAGATGTGACAATCATTGTTAGATATAGTCGTATGTTCTTCATTGATTATACATAATGTACCACACTAATCCATAAAATCATGTATCATACAGAAATTATGTTACGGGAACCTCGCCATGGATTTTTGCCTCGTAGTGTAACTTTTTATCAAAAATCATAATTTTTCGAAAATGAGCTTGATTCTCAAATTTTGTGTCACATGTTTAATTTAGTTAGCCTATTGTATAATCATAGAAAATGATTGTGAACATGATCACTTATAGACATTGATCTGCCGGTTATTACATGTTTTAGGTGATGTATAGCTATATACAATGAAAATTCTTGTATCTTGTTAACTTTGTTATTTTCATTTACATAAGTTAATTATCTTGAGATTGATTTTATTATTTGTGTACGCAATAGTTTTACAAGGAATTCATTGTCGCACACTCAAACGGTCACGTATAACCATAGAAACAACAATAACAACATACCTAATCTCGCCAGATCGAAGTTTCAAAGTCGTAATATGTGGACGGTCATATCTTTACCCAAAGGTAAAAAGACTCTTTCCATGAAGACCACCGGCAATAGTGTGTACGTACTTGTGTGTATAAATAGATCTATATGTGATTGTGCTGCATGTAAGAGTAGCAAAATAAAAGAGACGCATACACATAAACGCCTAAAGACATGGAACCATAGAGCCATGAAAGCATATGAAGAAATGTGAATCTATGTGCATATAAATTCTAGATCACACGAGGGCAGCATATCTAGAAATATGGATCTATGTGCATATAAAGTCTATGTTACACGAGGGCAGCATATATAAATCAAAAGCAGATAGAGACAAAGTGTAATAGCATAAAACTATAGAAGTATGAAAACATTGAAGTGTTGTTTGTTTCATTAAGATTTTTTGGTTCTGGGCTCTGCTACTACATCTTATTAAGACGTGTTTGAGAAATATGAATCTAAATCATATAACGTTGTTTGCTTTTTAATATGATAAAATGTGTGAATTATGTCAAAATTTACAAATTAAATATGAAAAACATCGCATTTAGAAAAGAAATAAATAAACCCAATAAATGTTTCAAAAATGTCAATCACATATTTTATGTCGGATCCATAAATGTGTATAATGATTATTATACATATATTGTTTTGAAGTCGCAAATTGTAACACATTTTTCGTTACATGTTTGTAGAACATGAAAGAAAAAAGGTCTATGTATATAATTAAGAAATAGAAAAAAAAAAGTATAAATATAATTAGTTAGTTAACGGGAAAAAAAATAAAATAAAAAATAAGTATAAGTCATTAAAAGACAATAAGATACTCCCTCCACCTCATAAAGTGTAAGACCCGATAAGTCTTACCACCTCTTACTGAAAATAATAAAACAACCACCCTAACCTCTTACCGAGTCAGAGGTAAGAGATAATAAGATGTATTTTTCGAAAAACAATCACCCCGTTAAACATACAAGCATATATGTGTGCATATAAGGAACCAGCTCAAACATACAAGCATATAAGCATGCATATAAGTATGTACAATATGCTCTCGTGCGACGAGGAAACTTACTCATCTACCCTAGTCTTACTCCTGTGCATGATTTTTATCAGAGGTCATTTCATCGGTGAAGAGAAGCTCCTACAGATCAAGCTTTGTCTATCTTCTCACCTCACCTTTGATCTACCCTTTCTCTTCAACTTTAAACGCGTATAACTATCATTGTATAGTCAAACAATCATGATTGTCCTTTGTTATAATAAACCATTTATTTTGTTTGAGAAGAACTAATCATACTAAAAGTAAATGAACCAAAAGGACAAGTAGAATTCATTAGTTATAGTCTAAAACTACAGTTGCCGAATACTTGTATAGAGCAATATCATATGAATTACTTTGCAACCATCATTTTAAACAACCCGCTACTTTTGAATAAAAAGTGTAACTACGTACATCTTAACTCTATCATACTCCGTTCTCACACGATTGAGTATTGTCATTGTACATCACATGTGAAAATGATAGAAAACCTAAAATAGACCAACAAGCCAACAAAAGATTTTAGTTCTATGATATACCAAGGTCCTGATTGTTTAGTGAAATGAGGTGGCATGTTTTTAGTGGAGGGCCATATTTTTTCTGTAGCAGGTTGTACTGTGTGCATGAAAACATGTACGTTTGAAGAATAGAAGGTTGTGTGATTGATGGGCATTGAGATTGGACCTGCTGCCCTAAAATGAGACATACACGAATGTAAATATGGCCCATTTCACATACCCAAAAAAGTCCAAGTTTGTATGACCCAGTTCACGTGTGGGTATTGGCCCACATTTCGTATTCACATTTAATGCCATGCACGTGTGGATCCATCTACTGTTCCATAAGTTATAAATGCACCTTACATTATCTTTTACAAGTTTATGCTTCCAAATTGGCAAATAGAAAGTGTAGTGATGCAAAATCACACACGAATCTTGGTTGAGTTGAACTTATTGAAGTAAATGGATAAGGTTTGTAGATGTTCAAGTTAATCGGAAGAGTGATTTTTCTGGACTTAGTCTAAGGCGACCTAACTGAAGCATTATTGTGATTGTTTTCGAACTTTTTTTGGTTCACCTCTAAAATGTCTATAGTATTGTTTGAACCTAAAACTTCTTATAAGAAGATTAGAATCTCTGACCACCAAGTCACCTTACTAGTGGTTTTGAACGTGATAGAATATAGAACGATAATAATATTACTTCCGTCTCAAATTTATTGTCTACATTTTAAAGAAGTTACTTGAGTCTATTATTACAAATTTAAAGAGTTAAAAATTGGTAATTAGTTAAAGGTAAAACTATCATTCTACAAAAAAAAATAATAATAATAATAATAAGAAAAAGAAAGCCGTAATGATATTTTTTTTTTACACCCAGGAATGGAATTACTGAGTATATGTGCATGTTTTGAAATGTTTGCTTAAGGTTTTTGCATTGTTAATGAAATAAATAAGAAGTCATTGTGCATCGACAGAAATCTTATGTCACAGAAGAACTATGGATATTTTTCGTACTTTCACAGTTTCACATGTATTTGTTAACCATATATGTATATGTGGTTGTAGTTCTCGAAGATATGTACATTGTATTTGTAGTTCATGACAACTATCAATTGTTCTTTTTCTTAATGCATTTGCTTCTTATGTCGAACCGTAAATTGACAATGATGTGCACGAAAGTGTTGTTATTTCAAATATTGAATAAGTGTGTTGGCCGGTATTTGGAGACTTGCATTGATGGGTGACCTTGCTAACTACTCATCTAGTCATCTAAGTGGCGCATCAATCTTTCCTATCACTTATTACGTTGCAATTGTCACTACGCCCTCCACCCTCTTTTTATTACTTGTATTAAATAAGAGAGGTGATTTTCACACTTCCTAAATTGATTCGGACACTCTAAATTAGAGTATCTTGACATTTATACCCTCATATTACTTTTACTCATTTTCACCCTGTAAGGGTATAAATATCAAAACACTTTAATTTAGAGTGTTCCAATCAATTTGAAGAGTATGTAAATCACCTCCCATTAAATAACCAAAATACACACGCGCACAAGCAAATCCTTCACCAAGGATCAGGGTTCGATTGCGCATGTTTTGCACGTGATCACCAAGAGATATGATATAGTTGGTGACCCATACCCACCCCGACCCAACGACAACCCCCTTTACCCAAGCAACTTCATGCAGACTCCGATGCTCAATATCAATGTAGTAAATTGATTAAACTTGTTCAAAGAAGTCGAATCATGATTATGGAAAAATTAATTTCTTAAATGCCTCATAAACTAAAAAGTGATCCCATAGATGCCTTGAAAAAAACCTTTTTATAGAGTTGGTTGATTAGTCGGATGGTGACTCCATCCAAATGTTGACACGTGACACATTTTTTATTAATAAAGTACATAAACGACTGAGACAACTCAACTAGAATTTTGACACGTGTTACATATTTTAATAATAAAGTACAAGTCATCCAGTCGTTTAAGTCGTACAAATTGCCCAGTCGTCTCGATATATTATGAGAAGTGGTTTTCTTTTAGGATATATATATATGGGACTAACTTTTGCTTTTGGCTTTTTTAGCATTTAAACAATTTGCTCTTATGGAAACAAATACTATGTAATTAAAAGTGCACCTACTTTTGGACCCAATAAGCCAGTAGAGGATAAGTGGATAACCATGGATTTTACCAATCCGGNAAGTACAAGAATTGTCATAGAAGGGGGAATCTAGTTATGACAATTTCTAAAGGATGGTTGGTGCTTTTCCAAAAGAGGAAGATGAATGAGGACCACTTATAGTGGATGACAACTCACACCTAACCCCACATACTTTGCTATATATATATGTTTGTTGTAATAGAGATAGTTATCCATTCCTACTAAGTTTTAGTTGTTAGGAAGATCCTCTCATTGAATCTCAAGCATAGCTTGGATCAATGAGAGTTCATTGTCATTCTAACGGGGATAATATACCGAGATTATCCCCGTAAAGAAGCTGAAGATGTTATCATGTAGTCATTTGTATTTTGAGTAATCTTGTAACTATTTTCATTATATTTAATGAAGTTCTAATTTATGTTTATCAAGATTTGCTCAATTTACATGGACCAACAAGCTGTATATAATCTCCTATCTTCTTCATTTGTACGCAGTCTTTCAAGTTAGAAATTAGGGTTTTTCTCTGTGAGTTTCTAGTGTTTAGTTAGATCAAGAACTCTTGTATTTTATAATTCCTTTTGTATTGTAAGATGAATAATATGCAACATACCATAGGGGAGGTTGGTTGGGTATGTTGCTAATAATTTCAGTTTGTTTTACAAAGATTTATGATTAGTTTATAAAAGTTTACAATAAGAAGTCATTGTGCATCGACAGAAATCTTATGTCACAGAAGAACTATGGATATTTTTCGTACTTTCACAGTTTCACATGTATTTGTTAACCATATATGTATATGATTTATTGCTTGAAGTTAACCACATATGTATATGTGGTTGTAGTTCTCGAAGATATGTACATTATATTTGTAGTTCATGGCAACTATCAATTGTTCTTTTTCTTAATGGATTTGCTTCTTATGTCGAACCGTAAATTGACAGTGATGTGCACGAAAGTGTTGTTATTTCAAATATTGAATAAGTGTGTTGGCCGGTATTTGGAGACTTGCATTGATGGGTGACCTTGCTAACTACTCATCTAGTCATCTCAGTGGCGCATCAATCTTTCCTATCACTTTTACATTGCAATTGTCACTACGCACTCCACCCTCTTTTTATTACTTGTATTAAATAAGAGAGGTGATTTACACACTTACAAAATTGATTGGGACACTCTAAATTAGAGTATCTTGACATTTATACCTTCATATTACTTTTACTCATTTTCACCCTGTAACCTGTAAATGTATAAATGTCAAAACATTTTAATTTAGAATGTTCCAATCAATTTGGGGAGTGTGCAAATTACCTCCCATTAAATAACCAAAATACACACGCGCACAAGCAAATCCTTCACCAAGGATCAGGGCTCGATTGCGCATGTTTTGCACGTGATCACCAAGAGATATGATATAGTTGGTGACCCATACCCACCCCGACCCAACGACAACCCCCTTTACCCGAGCAACTTCATGCAGACTCCGATGCTCAATATCAATGTAGTAAATTGATTAAACTTGTTCAAAGAAGTCGAATCATGATTATGGAAAAAATTAATTTCTTAAATGCCTCATAAACTAAAAAGTGATCCCATAGATGCCTTGAAAAAAACCTTTTTATAGAGTTGGTTGATTAGTCGGATGGTGACTCCATCCAAATGTTGACACGTGACACATTTTTTATTAATAAAGTACATAAACGACTGAGACGACTCAACTAGAATTTTGACACGTGTTACATATTTTAATAATAAAGTACAAGTCATCCAGTCGTTTAAGTCGTACAAATTGCCCAGTCGTCTCGATATATTATGAGAAGTGGTTTTCTTTTAGGATATATATATGGGACTAACTTTTGCTTTTGGCTTTTTTAGCATTTAAACAATTTGCTCTTATGGAAACAAATACTATGTAATTAAAAGTGCACCTACTTTTGGACCCAATAAGCCAGTAGAGGATAAGTGGATAACCATGGATTTTACCAATCGGGCTTGCTATGTACAATTATAAAAATGATTTTATTTATAAAAAGGTAATCAAGATAGTATGTACGGAGATAAGGAAGTTCAATACTTGCTAGTTGAAACATATCTTATCTAGATTCATGGATGGTGACATGTGAATTCATCTTCTCTGGACATGCATCTTAAAATGCCTTAAATGAAACTTTTACACTCTGAAATATTGTAAATGAAACAACACACTTTGACATATTGTAAAGGAAACTATAAACTTTGACATACTGTAAATGAAACTATAAAGTCGATTGCCAACGCCAGCTATCCAAAAGGGTTGTCGTCTTAAGATTAGTCGGTTGGAATGTCGAGTCAGAAACAAGGTAAATTAAAAAAAATGTAAATGAGACTATATATTTTGAAATATTGTAAATGAAACTATAAACCCTAAACTATTGTAATCGAGACTATGAGTAGAGATATTGTAAATCAAAGTATGAAACCACATAAATGTTGCAAAGTGTTTAGGTATAGTCTAAAAAGCAATTTTTGTTAACCAAATCTTAGCTAAAAAGATGCTCATACAATTTTAACTAGTAGCCATTTATTTCGTTACATCACACTGACAAACAATTCGACAACTTCTAAATTGACTTGCCATATGAAATGGTGTTGGGACCAAAACGTGCAATTAGTGTTCAACGAATGTACAACAACATTATTGGACGTGGGGTATGTAAATAGACAATATAAGCCATCAGATTTCTTAAATTAAGTAGTTGTCGTGTTTTCTTGTGGTCCTAAGACTTGCTTCATATCGGCTTTCAAATTGAAAGGCCCATGGATTATTTACTCATAAAAACATTAGGCCCTGAATAGCCCACATAGGCTTGACCAATCTCCACCACTTATGATATATCGACTTATCCATCGATCCCTCGTAGTCTTCGGGTTTCCTGCCTATTTCCGGCAATAAAGTCCAACCCGATAACACGCAGTGTCTCTGGGGAGACTTTAACCCTCAACCTTTGATTGATGAGCAACTCACTTAGGGGTGTTCATCGGTTCGGTTTTCGGGCTTGTGGGTTGTCTGGTTCGGGTTTGGTTTGAAAATTTTCAAAGTCAAAACAAAACCAAACCAAACCAATTATAGAATGGATAAAACCGAACCATACACCAAATTAGACTTCAGTTTGGTTTCGATTAAAACCAAGAAAAGCAAATTCTAGTAACTTCAAAGTTACAAATAAAAACCTAAAAGTTTAAATAAATGGACAAATCAAAAGGTCTCAAAAGGTACTGAAAGAAATCAACAAAATAAAAGTTTAAGAAATCAAGAAATTTCAGAACTTAACGAAAGTAAATGGAAGCGATAGAATGTTCGTCAACAAAAATCTTCAGAAGTCTTATTAGATTGAACATTTCATATTCAAGCATCCAAACACATTTGCAACTTCACATATCTCATTCAGTATTTCGATTTGATGTTGTTTTCATATCTTAAAAAACAATGCTTGATTTAAAGAGTGATTAGTTTAACACATTTTAAATTATTATGATTGTTAATTGGGAAGATAAAGATAGGAAATCTCTACATATATAATTTAATTTTTCTATGTGGATTGAGATATTCGGTTTGGTTTGTTTTGGTTATATATTTGTCAAACCCAAAACCAAACCAAACACCAATTAAATACTCCATCCGTCTCAAAATTTAAGTCCATATTGACTTTTTAAATCCAACTTTGACCATAAATATTTACGTTTTTATTATATAATACTTGATAAAAATTATATCATATAAAATACATTTAAAACTCAATCTATTTATATATTTTGTATCAAGTATTATATAATAAACACAAAAATATTTAAGGTCAAAGTTGGATTAGAAAAGTCAAAATGGATTTAAATTATGGGACGGAGGTAGTACTTCGGTTTGGTTTCAAACCAAACCATACACCAATTAAAATTTTCGGTCTGGTTTTATTCGGTTCGACTCGATTTATTTTTCGGTTTGTTTGGTGTCAAACCAAACAATGAACACCCCTAACTCACGTGAGCCGAAGACCGTTTAGATTTGTGTATTAATGTCATGAATTGCGTCATATATTGTTTCTAACATTTTTAAGCACTACTAAAAAATCTGATTAGCATCTGAGAACTACCGTTGATCGTATATATAGAGGCACAAGATAAGAAGTTATGGAGCCACAAAAAGCTTTAGAGACCCACACAAAAGTACATTTTTCAAATGAAAAAAAAATATATATATATTTTTTTATATTTTTATGTGGGTCTTTGAGTCCTTTTTATAAGTCGCTAACTTCTTATTCTATATCACAAGACACAAGCTTGAAAAACCCTATTATCAATAAAGTTAACAACAAACCGTTATGGAACTACTTTTTTATAGCACAATGATTATTTTCATAACTATCTATAAACTATTTTTCGTTGCTTATTTTGCAACAGCTAATACAAGTTTGATACTTGATATATATATATATATATATATATATATATATATATATATATATATATATATATATATATATATATATATATATATATATATATATATATATATTCTTTTAGATGAGCAACTAACAATCTCACAATACAAACTACAAACTATTTCTCATGTTCTAAGCAAGACTTGAGCTCACATCCATTTTGGTTAGGAAGTTTCTTACACGAAGGAGACACAACACCCTTAATATTACTGAAAACGAAACTCTAACTTATTTACAACATAACTTAGAAGTTTGCATTTGTCGGTTTTCTATTAGTGAAACAAAACAAAGGCATAATGTAACCCCTAACACGTTTTACTTGTGTTTTAAAACCCGGGTTGACCTATTAAGTTGAACCATAAACCGGTTGAGTAACCAGAAGTCAACTTTGTTTAAAAAAACGATTGAATTGCAAACTAATAACATAACCGGGTCAATCAAAAAGCCGATTATCAAAACATTGCATTTTAAGAAGAAGAAAAAGAAGAAGAAGGGGAAAAAAAACCACAAATATGAAAATACATGGACATTAAAATGAAAGATGTCAACAATACAAAAAAAATATTTAGTAAATTTTTATAAATTGGAAAAGAAAGTATTTTCCAAGTAGGGTGCCACCAATCAAAGTCCACACATGGGCAATGTCACCATCTCCCTAGACATAACACAGGCCCACAATCACATGCTATTCTTCCCATCCTATGGGTCCATGATCCAACGCTCAACATTTAATGCCAAAAAGTTGAAAAGTACAGCTAATCACAGCCGTTGATTACAGGCTGTTTAGTGTATGTTCCCTGTTTTATTCACAGATGATCCTAACCTGCCGGTTAATAACAAACATCTCTCGGTGTATTATCTAACCGTTTGTCGATTCCGTCGACAACTCACCGCTGACTCTCTTTAAGCGCGTGACTCTCAAACAATCTATCTTTTCATTCAAGAAAATAATTTTAGGAAATTGTTAAAATCGTTTGTATATTTAATAATAACTATTCATATTATGCATTTAGCCACTCTGAACTAATTTATGCACCAGTCATGCAATTTTTATTTTTATTTTTTTAAATGCAAGTATATAAATAAAAAAAAAAAAACTAACAAGAAGTTAGAAAAATTACAATATGCCAAGCAAAACATATAGAACTTCCACTTTGTAACAAAGAAAATGAATTAAGTCTAATGCTATCAAACAAGTCGCACTTTCTCAAATTTTGAGAATTGAATGTAACCGAATTTCGAAATTTCCAGATAGTCCATGTGCACCAAGTAGCTGCCACGATCACCTGGATACGAGTCTTCTTAGCCTTTGATAACTGCATATTTGTCCATTATGACGACGAAATAAGGTTCGGGAAATGCAAGTCACACCAAACCTCAACTAACCACCTAATACTTGACACCACTTCACACGTATAAAATAAATGATCATTTGATTCCACATCGTTCGAGCTTAGAGGGCACGTTATAGATTGAATATCCTGCACTACTAGAAAAAATGCCATTAGCAACAATTATTTTAACAACAATATAGAAATCGTTGCTAAATTATGCATTTGCATCTAATTTTAACAACGAAATTGTTAACAAAGTTGCAATTTTTTTAGCAACAAAAAAGTTAGTTGGTATTTGACTCCTCCCAAACTAACCAGTTAACCAGGTGTGGTCAACAAGTCAAATCTGAGAGAGGAGAGATCAATTTATGATCCGTTGAAAGCACAGTGTACTCACGGGTCGTTAAGTCCCAGCGAGATTGAAATTATGTTTCTGAAACGTTTTGGGAATGAGTGATTAGGGAATAGTAACCAGATAATGATTTTGATTGATTTTACACTACTGATTGCTTGGAATTAAGATTATGAAACAATATTAACAAATACAGGAAATCAGATAAACCTAAAATTCAAATGCGTACTGAAAAAGTGGGAATTAAGCAAAAACAAACTACAGGGTGTGAAAATGACTTTTCTACAAACTTATTATAAAAAGAAAATTTTATAAAAAAGAAAAATATATTTTTGATTATTTTAATATTTAATACTAATTAAAACTATTTAATACTTATAATAACTATTTAACTTAAACTTAATATAATATAATATTAATTAAAACTAAGAAAATGAAAATTTATTTTTAAAAACTCTGAAATAACTTAAAAATATTATAAAAATTAAAATTTGTATTTTTGTCTTTTTCTGAATTTAATATTAATTAATTGCTAATTATATATTAGTTAACTAACTAACTAATTTAAATTACTAATAATACTAAAAATGACTTAGATAATTAGGAAATATTTTATAAAACTAATAAACCATTACAGGAATCCTAAAAAATTATAAAAAGTTTATAAAAATTATTATTAAACTATTTTACTAAATATTTACTTAATTACTAATTAAAAGCTAGTTAAACTAAATTAATTAAGATAAATAGAAAATGAACAGTAAAAATTATGAAACTAATTTCTGAATATACTTTATAATATATAAAACCTATAAAAATATAAAAAAGTACTAGTGATTAAAAATAAATAGTAGAGGATTTTATTTTTGGTTTTTCAATTAAAACTAATTTAACTAATATTAATTATTATAAATACTAAATGAAAAGATAAAAATCTAAGAAAATTATTAGAAATACTACAAGTGAACAGGAACTTATGAAAATTATAAAAATGAAAATTGCTTTTTGAAAAAGCTGAGCAATAAGCCAAATGGCTTAAATAGAAGCTATCACTTTTATAAAAGTGATGATTTTGTGATTTTCTTTTTACAAAACTATTTTAACACTGAAAATAAGGAACTTATGTGAAAACACTTTTGCTTAAGCTCAAAAATAAGCTCTGTGCAAGTCTTTGTTTCTCACAGATTCATAAAATAAGCTAAAGAGAATTTGGAACTTGAAAAAGCTTGTGAAAAGCTACACAGTGAGTACTAAGGACTAAATAAGCTATAAACAACTTAAGGGAACTTAAATGAAGCTAAAACAACAACAAACATCTACTGAATAAGCCAAGAAATTCAAATAAGCAAATCCAAATACCACAGATATAAACAAGAAGGGTAAAATGGGACAAACTGCAGGCCTATGTGGGGTCCACTAGAGAGCTCAAGGGTCTAGATCAAAACCAGATTTGAAAAGCTTGCCAGGAGAGCTTCCCAATGAACCAAATAGCAGAGCTTAGGGGTCACTAATGAACTTGGGGTGAGCTTGTGATGTGGGCTTGGTCACCACTGAATCAGTGAAATGGTTCAATTTGCACAGAGCAAAAAGCTATGTGCCAAGTAGGCTTACAAGCATACACCAAGGTTAAAATGACCAGAAGCAAACTCAAACAACATATAGCAACTTTAAACAACTACAAAATAGCACTGGGTCACTAATGAACAGCAAATCAACAAGTTCAATGTATGCTAGTGTACACTCAGAAACAATTATCCAATAAGCACTTTGACGGCACAATAAGCTAAGCAGATAAGCAAACTAGGATTAAAAAAAAAGTACAAATAACAATACAACCTAGGTGGCTACTAAGAACAACAATTATCTAGCAAAATGGTCTAGTGGTGAGCAATTTGTGACTTTGAGAAAATTGGGTCACACCGGTGGAGCAGGGGAGGTCACAGACCAAATTGGTAACTTTAAGGCCAATAATCTATGAGCAAATAAGTTCCAAAATAAGATTTTCTTGATGATACAGATCCACAAGCAACCAAATAACACAGAAAAACAAGAATCACTTATTTCCAAACTATATTAAACCCTAGAAATGATAAAGAAAATATGTCCATTTTTTGGATATGCAATTTTGACTTTTTATGAAAAACTCATATTTTGACTTTGATGAACTTAGATCCTACTTAGCCAACTGAAAATGATGTATCAAGATGAAATGAGACTAAATTATGCTAAAACAACCACTAGAGAACTGAATTGGAACACTCTTGATCTTAAAATCCCAACAGATAACTAAAAAGATGAGATCAAGAAACTTTTTGACTTTTTTCTAAAACAACAATTGATTTTATGGCTTGACTGTCATACTTGGACCTAATTTAGCATATATAAACTGAAAACAACAACAAGAACTCCTCTGAGCACTAAGAAACAGCTTTTGCCAAACACTACTTTAACTAGACTAACTTGTGATTTTTCAAGTGAATAGCAGATTGAGACCTAGATACTGATTCAAATGGTTATATTATGAAAACATGAGATCAAAAGGACACAAAACATCAACAACATCAGCATAATACTCATGCAATAAGATTAAACCATTTTGACTGTGAAAGTGTAACAAGTGAGCATAATCAATTCTAAACAACAAGTACCTAATATTAAGCAATTATATGACTCAAATACACCTAATAATCATAAAAGCACTGAAATAAGTAGTTATAAGCAAGGCTACAGTGAAATCACAAAAATGAGATTTGGCTTACAATTTTTGCATTCCAGCTAATTAAACATGAACCAAGGACCACAGATCACTCCTAATGGCTTTCCACAAAACCTCTAACCCAGAGAAATCCACAATCACCCTTGCTCAGCTTCCTTCTCTTCTTCTTTCTTCATTTCTTCTGATTTTTTATTTTCCAACTGTTTTTCTTATTTTTTTTTGTATTTTTGATTTTATTAACTACAACTGATTTTTAGTGTCACTAAAAGCTTATAAAAGCTTTATAGGAGCTTGTATGAGCTTGTGAGTCTCTAAACAACTACTAGTAATCAACAGAGCATTAATCTTGAAAATTTAGATTGCAAATTTGAAAGTTGGAACAGAAAACTTGAAATTGATATTGCAGAAAGTTCATATTACATTAAAGTGACAGGATACATGCTTTTAAAAGTAAAGATTACAACTAATTTGGAGTTTACACTAATTACGACAACAATTTAACTAAAAAAAACTACCCTTTGACCTCTCTGCTTGTTCTTCTTTTTATATTGGTCTTCTAGGGTTCCAAGTTGTCTTCTGAACATTTCCCATCACTCCTCTGAGCCATTGGATGACAAAAACTCAATCTCGACCGTTAATTGAATTTGGCGCCAAAGTGGATGAGTCAAATTGGTCTGAGATAACTTGCAAAGGGGAAGGGGCGTTAATTGTTATTGTTTTGTTAGGTAAATGGTGAGGGTGATGATGAATAAGCTAGTGGGATGGGCGGTGGAGGTTGGCAGGTTGTGAGGAAGGTGGTTTTGGGTATAGTGGTTTCTGGTTTTGTGATGAGAGAGGGAAAAAGGTGGTTTTGGAGGGGTTGAAGGGTTTGACCCCGGTTATATATAAAAGGTGGATTGGGCTGGTGGGGTGAAATGGGCTTGGATGGGTTTGTTTTGTTTAGGATTTGGTTTTTGGGTTAGATAATAAAAAGGAGTCCGTTTGGTTTAGTATATTAGCACAAGGACTATTTGTGTAATTTTGCAGAAATTGTAAGGACCTGTTTTGCCAATCTTCCAAAGTTGTCCAAGGGTCTAATCTTGCCAAACTTCAATAGTACAAGGACCTCATTTGATTTTTCCATTTTTGAAATTCCCAGGGACCTTTTCTGCCAATATTGAAACTTCAGGGACCAAACTTGTAATTTCTTTAATCTTTTCTCCCAAGGACCATTTGTGACAACTATGAGTTTCCAAGGACCATTTTTGATTTTTTCACTCAAAATTATTGCTCAAGGGCTAGTTTTGCCATTTTTGAAAGCAGAAGGACCAAACTTGTAATTTTTACAAACTTGCCACCAAAGGACTAAATATGATTATTTATGATCTCAAAAGGACCTTTGGTGAGTTTTTATTTAAAATAAATGCTTAAGGACTAGATTTGACAAGTTTTGAAAGTTGAGGGACTGAAACTGCCAATTATACAAACTTTGTTCATTTTTCTTTTGTTTTCAAACATTTTGCATCTAAAACATATAAAACATAACCCTGGGATATTTTCAGTATTTTGATACATATTTGGGTGTTTTTGGATGTTTTGGCAGTTCAGATACGACAAAAATGATGAGTATTTACACCCTCATCAGTATTTCTACTAAATGACCGTAAATATTTGTTGCTAAATTACCAACAAATATTTATGGTCATTTGTAAAAATACCAACTAACTTTTTTTGTTGCTAAAAAAATAGCAACTTTGTTAACAATTTTATTGCTAAAATTAGATGCTAAATACACAATTTAGCAACAATTTATCTATTGTTGTTAAAATAATTGTTGCTAATGGCATCTTTTCTAGTCAATATTTCACCAGGCAATTTATCAGGTTTAAATGTTTACATTGTGGAAATTGCAGTGTCTCTGGGGAGACTTTAACCCTCAACCTTTGATTGATGAGCAACTCACTTAGGGGTGTTCATCGGTTCGGCTTTCGGGCTTGTGGGTTGTCTGGTTCGGGTTTGGTTTGAAAATTTTCAAAGTCAAAACAAAACCAAACCAAACCAATTATAGAATGGATAAAACCGAACCATACACCAAATTATACTTCGGTTTGGTTTCGATTAAAACCAAGAAAAGCAAATTCTAGTAACTTCAAAGTTACAAATAAAAACCTAAAAGTTTAAATAAATGGACAAATCAAAAGGTCTCAAAAGGTACTGAAAGAAATCAACAAAATAAAAGTTTAAGAAATCAATAAATTTCAGAACTTAACGAAAGTAAATGGAAGCGATAGAATGTTCGTCAACAAAAATCTTCAGAAGTCTTATTAGATTGAACATTTCATATTCAAGCATCCAAACACATTTGCAACTTCACATATCTCATCCAATATTTACATTTGATGTTGTTTTCATATCTTAAAAAACAATGCTTGATTTGAGAAGTGATTAGTTTAGCACATTTTAAATTATTATGATTGTTAATTGGGAAGATAATGATAGAAAATCTCTATATATATAATTTAATTTTTCTATGTGGATTGAGATATTCGGTTTTTTCGGTTTGGTTTGGTTTGGTTATAGATTTGTCAAACCCAAAACCAAACCAAACACCAATTAAATACTCCCTCCGTCTCAAAATTTAAGTCCATATTGACTTTTTAAATCCAACTTTAACCATTAATATTTACGTTTTTATTATATAATACTTGATACAAATTATAGCATATGAAAATACATTTAAAACTCAATCTATTTATATATTTTGTATCAAGTATTATATAATACATATAAAAATATTTAATTTCAAAGTTGGATTAGAAAAGTCAAAATGGACTTAAATTATGGGACGGAGGTAGTACTTCGGTTTGGTTTCAAACCAAACCATACACCAATTAAAATTTTCGGTCTGGTTTTATTCGATTTCGACTTGATTTATTTTTCGGTTTGTTCGGTGTCAAACCAAACAATGAACACCCCTAACTCACGTGAGCCAAAGACCGTTTAGATTTGTGTATTAATGTCATGAATTGCGTCATATATTGTTTCAAACATTTTTAAGCACTACTAAAAAATCTTATTAGCATCTGAGAACTACCGTTGACCGTATATGTAGGGGCACAAGATAAGAAGTTATGGAGCCACAAAAAGCTTTAGAGACCCACACAAAAGTATATTTTTCAAATGAAAAAATGTATTTTTTTTATATTTTTATGTGGGTCTTTGAGTCCTTTTTTATAAGTCGCTAACTTCTTATTCTATACCACAAGACACAAGCTTGAAAAACCCTATTATCAATAAAGTTAACAACAAGCCGTTATGGAACTACTTTTTTATAGCACAATGATTTTTCATAACTATCTATAAACTATTTTTCGTTGCTTATTTTGCAACAGCTAATACAAGTTTAATACTTTTTTTTTTTTTTTTTNCTACAAATTATTTCTCATGTTCTAAGCAAGACTTGAGCTCACATCCATTTTGGTTAGGAAGTTTCTTACACGAAGAAGACACAACACCCTTAATATTACTGAAAACGAAACTCTAACTTATTTACAACATAACTTAGAAGTTTGCATTTGTCGGTTTTCTATTAGTGAAACCAAACAAAGGCGTAATGTAACCACCTAATACGTTTTAGCAGTGTTTTAAAACCCCAGTTGACCCATTAAGTTGAACCATGAATCGGTTGAGTAACCGGAAGTCAACTTTGTTTAAAAAAACGATTGAATCGCAAACCAATAACATAACCGGGTCAATCAAAAAGCCGATTATTAAAACATTGCATTTTAAGGAAAAAAAAATAAATAAATAAAAAAATAAAAAAAAAAATAAAAAACCCACAAATATGAAAATACATGTACATTAAAATGAAAGATGTCAACAATACAAAAAATTATTTAGTATACATATTTTTTTTATGAATTGGAAAAGAAAGTATTTTCCAAGTAGGGTGCCACCAATCAAAGTCCACACATGGGCAATGTCACCATCTCCCTAGACATAACACAGGCCCACAATCACATGCTATTCTTCCCATCCTATGGGTCCATGATCCAACGCTCAACATTTAATGCCAAAAAGTTGAAAAGTACAGCTAATCACAGCCGTTGATTACAGGCTGTTTAGTGTGTGTTCCCTGTTTTATTCACAGATGATCCTAACCTGCCGGTTAATAACAAACATCTCTCGGTGTATTATCTAACCGTTTGTCGATTCCGTCGACAACTCACCGCTGACTCTCTTTAAGCGCGTGACTCTCAAACAATCTCTCTTTTCATTCAAGAAAATAATTTTACGAAATTGTTAAAATTATTTGTATATTTAATAATAACTATTCATATTATGCATTTAGCCACTCTCAACTAATTTATGCACCAGTCATGCAATTTTTATTTTTATTTTTTTAAAGTCAAGTATATAAATATAAAGAAAAACTAACAAGAAGTTAGAAAAATAACAATATGCCAAGCAAAACATATAGAACTTCCAATTTGTAACAAAGAAAATGAATTAAGTCTAATGCTATCAAACAAGTCGCACTTTCTCAAATTTTGAGAATTGAATGTAACCGAATTTCGAAATTTCCAGATAGTCCATGTACACCAAGTAGCTGCCACGATCACCTGGATACGAGTCTTCTTAGCCTTTGATAACTGCATATTTGTCCATTATGACGACGAAATAAGGTTCGGGAAATGCAAGTCACACCAAACCTCAACTAACCACCTAATACTTGACACCACTTCACACGTATAAAATAAATGATCATTTGATTCCACATCGTTCGAGCTTAGAGGGCACGTTATAGATTGAATATCCCGCACTACTAGAAAAAATGCCATTAGCAACAATTATTTTAACAACAATATAGAAATCGTAGCTAAATTATGCATTTGCATCTAATTTTAACAACGAAATTGTTAACAAAGTTGCAATTTTTTAGCAACAAAAAGTTAGTTGGTATTTGACTCCTCCCAAACTAACCAGTTAACCAGGTGTGGTCAACAAGTCAAATCTGAGAGAGGAGATATCAATTTATGATCCGTTGAAAGCACAGTGTACTCACGGGTCGTTAAGTCCCAGCGAGATTGAAATTGTGTTTCTAAAACGTTTTGGGAATGAGTATTTAGGGAATAGTAACCAGATAATGATTTTGATTGATTTTACACTACTGATTGCTTGGAATTAAGATTATGAAACAATATTAACAAATACAGGAAATCAGATAAACCTAAAATGCAAATACGTACTGAAAAAGTGGGAATTAAGCAAAAACAAACTACAGGGGGTGAAAATGACTTTTTTACAAACTTATTATAAAAAGAAAATTTTATAAAAAAGAAAAATATATTTTTGATTATTTTAATATTTAATACTAATTAAAACTATTTAATACTTATAATAACTATTTAACTTAAACTAAATATAATATAATATTAATTAAAACTAACAAAATGAAAATTTATTTTTAAAAACTCTGAAATACCTAAAAAATATTATAAAAATTAAAATTTGTATTTTTGTCTTTTTCTGAATTTAATATTAATTAATTGCTAATTATATATTAATTAACTAACTAACTAATTTAAATTACTAATAATACTAAAAATGACTTAGAAAATTAGTAAATATTTTATAAAACTAATTAACCATTACAGGAATCCTAAAAAATTATAAAAAGTTTATAAAAATTATTATTAAACTATTTTACTAAATATTTACTTAATTACTAATTAAAAGCTAGTTAAACTAAATTAATTAAGATAAATAGAAAATTAACTATAAAAATTATGAAACTAATTTCTGAATATACTTTATAATATATAAAACCTATAAAAATATAAAAAAGTACTAGTGATTAAAAATAAATAGTAGAGGATTTTATTTTTGGTTTTTCAATTAAAACTAATTTAACTAATATTAATTATTATAAATACTAAATGAAAAGATAAAAATCTAAGAAAATTATTAGAAATACTACAAGTGAACAGGAACTTATGAAAATTATAAAAATGAAAATTGCTTTTTGAAAAAGCTGAGCAATAAGCCAAATGGCTTAAATAGAAGCTATCACTTTTGTAAAAGTGATGATTTTGTGATTTTCTTTTTACAAAACTATTTTAACACTGAAAATATGGAACTTTTGTGAAAACACTTTTGCTTAAGCTCAAAAATAAGCTCTGTGCAAGTCTTTGTTTCTCACAGATTCATAAAATAAGCTAAAGAGAATTTGGAACTTGAAAAAGCTTATGAAAAGCTACACAGTGAGTACTAAGGACTAAATAAGCCATAAACAACTTAAGGGAACTTAAATGAAGCTAAAACAATAACAAACATCTACTGAATAAGCCAAGAAATTCAAATAAGCAAATCCAAATACCACATATATAAACAAGAAGGGTAAAATGGGACAAACTGCAGGCCTATGTGGGGTCCACTAGAGAGCTCAAGGGTCTAGATCAAAACCATATTTGAAAAGCTTGCCAGGAGGGCTTCCCAATGAACCAAATAGCAGAGCTTAGGGGGTCACTAATGAACTTGGGGTGAGCTTGTGATGTGGGCTTGGTCACCACTGAATCAGTGAAATGGTTCAATTTGCACAGAGCAAAAAGCTATGTGCCAAGTAGGCTTACAAGCATACACCAAGGTTAAAATGACCAGAAGCAAACTCAAACAACATATAGCAACTTTAAACAACTACAAAATAGCACTGGGTCACTAATGAACAGCAAATCAACAAGTTCAATGTATGCTAGTGTACACTCAGAAACAATTATCCAATAAGCACTTTGACGGCACAATAAGCTAAGCAGATAAGCAAACTAGGATAAACAAAAAGTACAAATAACAATACAACCTAGGTGGCTACTCAGAACAACAATTATCTAGCAAAATGGTCTAGTTGTGAGCAATTTGTGACTTTGAGAAAATTGGGTCACACTGGTGGAGCAGGGGAGGTCACATACCAAATTGGTAACTTTAAGGCCAATAATCTATGAGCAAATAAGTTCCAAAATAAGATTTTCTTGATGATACAGATCCACAAGCAACCAAATAACACAGAAAAACAAGAATCACTTATTTCCAAACTATATTAAACCCTAGAAATGATAAAGAAAATATGTCCATTTTTTGGATATGCAATTTTGACTTTTTATGAAAAACTCATATTTTGACTTTGATGAACTTAGATCCTACTTAGCCAACTGAAAATGATGTATTAAGATGAAATGAGACTAAATTATGCTAAAACAACCACTAGAGAACTGAATTGGAACACTCTTGATCTTAAAATCCCAACAGATAACTAAAAAGATGAGATCAAGAAACTTTTTGACTTTTTTCTAAAACAACAATTGATTTTATGGCTTGACTGTCATACTTGGACCTAATTTAGCATATATAAACTGAAAACAACAACAAGAAATCCTCTGAGCACTTAGAAACAGCTTTTGCCAAACACTACTTTAACTAGACTAACTTGTGATTTTTCAAGTGAATAGCAGATTGAGACCTAGATACTGATTCAAATGGTTATATTATGAAAACATGAGATCAAAAGGACACAAAACATCAACAAACATCAGCATAATACTCATGCAACAAGATTAAACCATTTTGACTGTGAAAGTGTAACAAGTGAGCATAATCAATTCTAAACAACAAGTACCTAATATTAAGCAATTATATGACTCAAATACACCTAATAATCATAAAAGCACTGAAATAAGCAGTTATAAGCAAGGCTACAGTGAAATCACAAAAATGAGAGTTGGCTTACAATTTTTGCATTCCAGCTAATTAAACATGAACCAAGGACCACAGATCACTCCTAATGGCTTTCCACAAAACCTCTAACCCAGAGAAATCCACAATCACCCTTGCTCAGCTTCATTCTCTTCTTCTTTCTTCATTTCTTCTGATTTTTTATTTTCCAACTGTTTTTCTTATTTTTTTTTGTATTTTTGATTTTATTAACTACAACTGATTTTTAGTGTTACTAAAAGCTTATAAAAGCTTTATAGGAGCTTATATGAGCTTGTGAGTCTCAAAACAACTACTAGTAATCAAGAGAGCATTAATCTTGAAAATTTAGATTGCAAATTCGAAAGTTGGAACAGAAAACTTGAAATTGATATTGCAGAAAGTTCATATTACATTAAAGTGACAGGATACATGCTTTTAAAAGTATAGATTACAACTAATTTGGAGTTTACACTAATTACGACAACAATTTAACTAAAAAAAACTACCGTTTGACCTCTCTGCTTGTTCTTCTTTTTATATTGGTCTTCTAGGGTTCCAAGTTGTCTTCTGGACATTTCCCATCACTCCTCTAAGCCATTGGATGACAAAAACTCAATCTCGACCGTTAATTGAATTTGGCGCCAAAGTGGATGAGTCAAATTGGTCTGAGATAACTTGCAAAGGGGAATGGGGCGTTAATTGTTATTGTTTTGTTAGGTAAATGGTGAGGGTGATGATGAATAAGCTAGTGGGATGGGCGGTGGAGGTTGGCAGGTTGTGAGGAAGGTGGTTTTGGGTATAGTGGTTTCTGGTTTTATGATGAGGGAGGGAAAAAGGTGGTTTTGGAGGGGTTGACCAGGGTTTGACCCCGGTTATATATAAAAGGTGGATTGGGCTGGTGGGGTGAAATGGGCTTGGATGGGTTTGTTTTGTTTTGGATTTGGTTTTTGGGTTAGATAATAAAAAGGAGTCCGTTTGGTTTAGTATATTAGCACAAGGACCATTTGTGTAATTTTGCAGAAATTGTAAGGACCTGTTTTGCCAATCTTCCAAAGTTGTCCAAGGGTCTAATCTTGCCAAACTTCAATAGTACAAGGACCTCATTTGATTTTTCCATTTTTGAAATTCCCAGGGACCTTTTCTGCCAATATTGAAACTTCAGGGACCAAACTTGTAATTTCTTTAATCTTTTCTCCCAAGGACCATTTGTGACAACTATGAGTTTCCAAGGACCATTTTTGACTTTTTCACTCAAAATTATTGCTCAGGGGCTAGTTTTGCCATTTTTGAAAGCAGAAGGACCAAACTTGTAATTTTTACAAACTTGCCACCAAAGGACTAAATATGATTATTTATGATTTCAAAAGGACCTTTGGTGACTTTTTATTCAAAATAAATGCTTAGGGACTAGATTTGACAAGTTTTGAAAGTTGAGGGACTGAAACTGCCAATTATGCAAACTTTGTTCGTTTTTCATTTGTTTTCAAACATTTTGCATCTAAAACATATAAAACACAACCCTGGGATATTTTCAGTATTTTGATGCATATTTGGGTGTTTTTGGATGTTTTGGCAGTTCAGATACGACAAAAATGATAAGTATTTACACACTCATCAGTATTTCTACTAAATGACCGTAAATATTTGTTGCTAATTTAGCAACGACTAAGCAATTTCGTTGCATTCTCAAATTAGCACCGGTCGAATTAGCATCAATTGGTGTTAGTTGCCAATTCGACGGGTGCTAATTTTAGAATTCAACGAAATTGCTTAGTCGTTGCTAAATTACCAACAAATATTTATGGTCATTTGTAAAAATACCAACTAACTTTTTTTGTTGCTAAAAGAATAGCAACTTTGTTAACAATTTTATTGCTAAAATTAGATGCTAAATACACAATTTAGCAACAATTTATCTACTGTTGTTAAAATAATTGTTGCTAATGGCATCTTTTCTAGTCAATATTTCACCAGGCAATTTATCAGGTTTAAATGTTTACATTTTAAAGTTTGTTGATTAGTTGATATAAGAATTGAACAGTTATCGTAAGACATAACAAAACAAAATTTATAATAAACAATTATTTTTTTTGAAAGTACTAGATGGTTAAAAAAATTTACTTTTGAATAAAATCTTAGAAATGGTGTTAACAAGATTGTAAAAATAACTAGGCGCCAGTCGGACAGCCAGGTATGTTAGCGATTACTCGGTCAGGCGAGGATTAATCGACAATTAATTGGATTGGAATTTTAATAGATAAAACAAAAAGTTTTTGAATTATGTATCTAGAACAAAAACGGAATGCTTCTAAATACTTCAAGTTTCAAAGTTCAAATAGTTCAATTAATTTTTAGAAATGGGTTTTCGAATTCAATTAGTGTCATTAACATTCAATTAAAATACGAAAAACCTGCATACCTTCACATTTTGTGTTAAATCACTGCTCGACGTGTGTTTGAATGGTTGTGTCGACTGATTTTGTGAAAACTGGATGTATATTGAAATAAAAACCATAATTTTATTTTTGATAAAAGCTGACCCGTGTTAACCGAGTTGGCTGATTTAGCCGATTTTAGTCAATTAATCGGAATGTTAACCGTTTTTTTACCAATCCAATTAATAATGTTGATTGGTATAAGTCCTGCTTAGCGTCTAGCCACCGATTAGTCAGCTGCCTAAGCCGACTTTTACAACACAAGGTGTTTATCTAGGAGCATTAGATAACCGTAAACCATATATATCGAGATTTTTTGTTTGATTACTGTATAAGGAACAAATGATCGAGCAAATGATTAGATTAACAAATTACTTATAATGTTGGTTAGTACTCATTCCGTTTTAAAATAATTGTTCATCGACAAAAAAACACACAGTTTAAGAAAAATATAATTATTACTGACATCTCTCTTTTATTTTTTTGTAATTACAGTTTTACCGTTAACTAATTTCGATCCCAAAAGAGTATCATGTACGTATTGATATGCGCATGATATCTTATTCTCGTAATGTGCGGACAAAAAAAAACGTTGCTGATTTCACGTAACTACAAAACTCTAGCTATATAGCTTAATAAAATATTTGCTTTTTCCAAAAAAACAACAAAACGTTAACTAGTTTACCATCTACATCTAACTGTTAGTTTCAAATTACACTTTCAAACGCCTTATTAGAAGTCCAAATTTCTATATACCCTCATCTATTTATCTTACCTACATATAATAGGAAGTCGTTTTTTCTATTAAGTTTTACCAAGGCTTTTGAGCTTAAATTAAACAATACAAATAATAAAAGATATTGTACAAATCATCAAACACAAGAATAATAATTTAAGAAATAAAACTAAAATTACAACACATATAATTAAAGTTAGCCTTACAATGCGTCATTATTTAAAAATACAATTAATATACCATAAGGTACAAATCAAACAAGCTACTAGTATGATTATCATAATCCATGCAATTAAATTCGATATATCAAAATCGTACATATCAAAGTACGAAAAATTTCAGGTGCTTTATAAAGTATGAAAAATGTGTAACGTTTGAATACCGTAATTCATATATTGTTAAGCAATCATATATTTGCACGAACTAATATATATTACTATATTTATACATTATATAATATTGTAAGGAATATTACACGACATTTATTGACTAGTAAGTATTTTTCACCGCTAATGTTACAACTTCATAATACTACTAACTACAGTTATCACGATGCATTAGTACTCTAACATATTTATATGAGATAGCGTGAAGTTACGCTTAAAATTTTCATTATGCGTAAAGTTCAAAAGTTTCATTACAAGATAAATGTCGGGCTAGTTTTATTAAAAGCTTTTGGAATAATTAATGAATGGACTTACGTGAGCCGTGACGTAAGTGTGCGAGTGGGCATCAAACTTGCACTTGCCACGAAATACATTCACAAAGGGAATAAGTCACCTAAATCATGTCCCAACCCTAATCTTTTATATAAAACTCATTTTTCCATCACAAACCAACTCACAAACACACACAAATTTCCTCTCATACATTCAAACATTCCAAACACAACTCATTCACCAGAAAATCAAGAAAGTAACCTGAACACATCAACTTCCGTTCAAGAATCATTTCATTTTGATAATCTTTAAAATTTTAAACACACATGGATCTAATTAACTTCGAAGCAACTGAACTAAGGCTAGGGTTGCCCGGGTCAAAAGATGACCAGACAGAGACGAAAGCTGCTCCATCTTCGGTGAACAACAAAAGAAGCTCACCGGAGATGGATTCAAGTGTCTCGGATGAAAACGATTCATCGAGATCTCCCCCACCCACAAAGTAAGTTACAAAACACATGCAAATTTTTACTAGATCACACCTAAAAACCCACGCAACATGCACATGTACTGATGTACATGCACATGCAAAGACATATATATACATCTAAAAGTACCTAGTAAAACTACATTACTTTTTGTCTTTTTTACATCTCTTCCAAAATAAGTACAAATTTCTAATAACACATCGCTATAGGTGTACATCAAGTATAAGTTGTTATTGTATACTTATGTGATATGTTAAATAATTTTCAGGGCACAAGTTGTGGGGTGGCCACCAGTGAGATCATACCGAAAAAACATCATTCAAGCGAAAAAAACCGAAACAATATATATCAAAGTAAGCATGGATGGAGCTCCATATTTAAGGAAAGTAGACCTAAAACTATACACAAGCTATGAAGAGCTAATGAAGGGTTTGCAAGGCATGTTTAAGTGCAACATAGGTTTGTATTCTGAGAAAGAAGGTTACAAGTCTGAATTTGCACCAACTTATGAAGACAAAGATGGAGATTGGATGCTTGTTGGAGATGTACCATTTGATATGTTTCTTACTTCTTGTAAAAGGCTTAGAATCATGAAAAGTTGTGAAGTTATAGAGAGTTGAGTGGATTTTCTATAGAGGGTTTTGTTTTTTTGTTTCAAAAAATATATGTACATATAATCATGTAATTTTTCCGTTTTTTCTTCTATAGTTTTATGATAAACACTTCTTTTGAATTTCAAGATATCCTCTTCCCACTTTTTGATGTCTAACCGTGCTTGTATCTATATTTAGAAAGGCCAGTGAAAATATAAACGACATTGTATCATTGTATGTAACCAAAGCTTTAGGATATGAACTCGTTTTTACGATGATGTACATTTATATGTTAACACTTAACACATCATAACCTGTTTATGGTTATTGTTGTTGTAATATATGTTAACACATGATGTAGAAGATTTGAATGGTTTTAGTTTGTTTGATTGCAATTTTCATAAAGGAAACATATATCATTGTAGTTAAATCCTAATTTCAATTGCTAACAATATCATAAGGTATAGCGAGCTGAGCCTTAGGTTTGTTTATTTAATTTAGTTACTGGTTTCTTGTCATCTAGTAAGTTTATGAAGGTTATTTTGTATATTTAGATAATCTATCTACATATTTCTTAGAGAAAATTCCCAATTTAGGCCAAAAACTTTTCAACATTTCAAGTTTTGGTCGAGAATTTGACCTCATTCCCAATTTGGTCATGCTCGACTGCTCAACTGCTCGACTCCACCCAGTTTTTGACATGTGTCATTCCCTTGACTGCTTAGCTGCTCGACTTTGACTGCTCGACTGCTCGACTCCACCCAAATTTTGACACGTGTCATTCCTTTTGTACTTTTTATAAGAAAAAGTACAAAAGGAATGACACGTGTACAAAAGGAATGACACGTGTCAAATTTTGGGTGGAGTCGAGCAGTCGAGCAGTCGAGCATGACCAAATTGGGAATGAGGTCAAATTCTCGACCAAAACTTGAAATGTTGAAAAGTTTTTGGCCTAAATTGGGAATTTTCTCTATTTCTTATTGGATATATACTATCAAGATGATATATAAAGTTGGTTTTTTAAATAGAAGGTATATTATTAGCTAGCTGCTTTTGAGACATAATCATTAATTCCATTATAATTTTATTCCCACTTGAGCATTTTATATGAAAAGCAAATTATGAAAGGAATCAAAAGTTGAAATAAGACATATAAAATTGAAGGGTGGCATTAATTCAGGGAAACATGTAGAAGAAGTTGGAAGTCAAACTTGGATCATGAAAGATGGGATCTAATGATATATTAGATGAGATAATAAAACATGTACAATGTATGTCACAGGATTTAATGGCAAGTTGCTAATCATAATATATCACAGGATTTAGTGGCAAGTTGCAACTCATAATATTCATTACAGTGTATATCATGGGATTTAGTGGCAACTTGCAACTCATAATATTCGTTTTTTCGTTAAAATATTTCTTATAAACAGAAAACCAACATAGCTCACAAATTAAAAGTTGTGGGTATAAGTCTCGTTAAAAATATTGTGAGGTATTATGTGATAGCTCATCAACTTAAAAGTTGTGAGTTCAAGTCTCGTTAGAAACGTGAGGTATTATGTGTGAGATAAGTGGGGTAGGAGTAGCACGTTAAAAACCCCGACCCGACCCGGACCCAAATAAGCCTATTCGGGTCAACAAATTTGTTCCGGTTATTCGGGTCAACCCGAGTACTAAATAGCGTCGGGTATAGAGTTGAAAATATTTCCCTAACTTGGGTTCAGGTCGTCCCGTTTGACCCGAATAAAGGTTTTTTTAAAAAATTTAATATATTTTTTTTGTGAATTATGTATCTAAATTAGAAGATATATGCAATTTTATGACCATTTTACTCATATTCGGGCTGACCCAAACTCGAATAGACACGATCCGAGTGGAACCGACGCGAATTGACCCGAACCCAACTAATCTGAGTTCAAATAGGGTCGGGTTCGGTTATGTTATTTCGAGTCCCGACCCGAATTGACACGAACCCTACCAACCCGAGTCTATTAACACCCCATGATAAGAGTATAAAAAATTGTAGTTCTAAAAAAAATCAACATAGCCCGATGGTAAGACAACTAATCTTCACGCAAGACATTTAAAGTTCAAACCTCAGTATGAACACATGTATGGTAGTTAAATTAAAGAAAGGAAAATGATAAACGAGCCTAATTAAATGGACCTAAAATGGGACCTACCGCATAAATGACTTGTACAGTCAAACTGTACAAGTCATTTATGCGGTATACAAGTCATTTATGCGGTAGGTCCCATTTTAGGTCAATTTAGTTAGGTCCATATATCAAAGCTCAGAAGGAAAATGTCGGAAACGATCACAAGAACACGGCTGCATACATCATCATCTTCTTGAATAACTTGGACATAGAATATCTAGTCCAATTTCAAAATGACTAGTCTAACGTTTTACCCGTTAAATGAGGCAGGTGTCTAGCTTGTACGTTTCATTTTCAAAAGCTTTTTACTCTTTTTACAGGGTCGGCTTTTGCCTCTTTTAGTAAGGCTTACTGAAACCACAAAATGCGTTGCATGATGTTGATTTTGCACATCACCTTCATCTTTTTCTTGGAAATGCGACAAGATTCTTTTGTGAAGATATGTTCACATTTGAACCCCACTTTCTAATTTTTGTGACTTTAGTAGTGGTTGCGAGCATCTGCCATTGATCTCATTAAAAGTTGTCAAATTCTTGGCCAAAGAGAATTAACACGCTAAGACTATATCAAATGTACTTAATAGCTTATACCTCTAATTTTATATTCATAACTACACAAATTTTATTCGTATGAATGATATTGAATTGAAATTAAATCTCTATGAACAACGTTTGCTAGTTGCTTAGTAGACACGCAGTGTCGGACGCAGGAATTTGTGACATGATATGCACTCTTTAATAAAACTAGAAAATGCTATGCAATTAGTATTAAATTCTAAAATACGTAATGAAGACTTTTGCTCTTACACCACTAATACGTTTTGAGGATATGCACGTGCATAACACCGCATAAAAAATGTCTGCCCCTGAGTAAACGTTTAACTCTTTTAATAACTAATTGACATTTGATGATACACGCTTCTTCATCTTAATCATTAACACTATTTGAAACCTGATTTATCTATATGATAATTTTGATATATAAGAGGCCGGTTAAGTTTTTAGCGAAAAAGGTTTCTTATTAAATGTTAAATCAGTTGCTAACGTGCAACTGTTCGAAATTCACATGAGTTGGCAATTCGATTCGTTCTTATCGGATAATATTTGGCCAAGCTAAGTTGTAGACGGGCTTAAAAATATAACACTTTTGTTATTAATGTGATCGAAGTGTTAAGAAAGAACCATGGTATATTCATTTAACTTCAGGGTGCAAACAATTTTGAAGTGATCAAGTTAATTTTTTAAAAAGAGGGTTTTATCTGGTTTGAGTTTCGTAGATTAGTCGGTCAAAAAGTCAGAAACATGATTTCGCCACAAAAAGAAAACAAGAAATTATTACGTGTATTGCATGCAGACTATGCAGGCCTGGGCGTATTCTTTGATCTGCAAGAATCACATCATCACATTGTTAACATCAATGCTTATGGGCCAAAAATCAGCACACATCAAGATAGGGCTGAATGTTATATTATCTTAAGCCTTAGCCCAAACAATAGTGGGTCTTGTACTCTTGTTTGTTTTGGTCGTTATGTTCGAGCCAGCGTTCTCTTCTATTCGAATGAAATAATTTTTTTTTCTTCCAAAATCAGAAAATCTGTAAGTTTATGCTAAAATTGAGTATATTTTATACTTTACAATACATTTGGAAGTAAGTTTTCATTAAGAACCGTTTCAAAAAAAAAAAAAAAAAAGTTTTCATAAAGAAACCGATTACACGGTTTTCACGAAATTACATATAAGTATATAATAATCTAATCTTAAAAGATTAAAGTTAACAACTAATTTAAACGTGTGTTTGATCACATCAGATTTTATCAACCTTGATAACTAAGCACATATTGAGTTAATATCAACCATCAATGTATATGAGACTTGATTTGAATTATTGTTGAACTTGAACCTCATTTCGCAATTAAATGTATTCTTTTTTAACCATATCTAATCAATCTACTTGATATAATTGTTTCCGCTTTAAAGCTGGCTACTATACATACGAAGTATCACAAACAAAGCCGTTCTCGAGGGTGGGTGAAGTGAGAGACCGCTCAAGGTTTCCAAACTTTTTAAGGCTCCAACATTTATATATGATGCATAAAACTATAGAGATTATTATTTATTTTTAATATTAATAAAAACAAAGACAATATAAGGGTTTTGTAGCTCAAAAAATTACAGGAACTAACATTTATATGTAATAGTCTTAGGGTTCGTCATTTTAAGTAAATAGTTCTTAGTGCATGTTTTAAAAACATGCACACTTTTGTTTTGATACCCAATTTTCAGTTCTCGGTCAGGGCTTTAAAAAAGCTCGAAAACGCCCATGATCATATGGACATATAGATTGAGATCGAAACACCGCAAAACTCAAACCTATGTCAAAAGTAGAAGGTACACACCATTTTTCTTGTGCTCGACATTGATATTTTGAGTCCATCATTTATAAGTGTAAAATTGACAAATTTCCTGATTTCAACTCGACTATCCATTTCATGTTAGATTGTACCTACATGTAACATGTAAACATATGAGGTTAGTGTCTATTTGACTCAGATGTACGCAGCTTAATCGAGATATCTTATTATTTTTTTCAATTTTGTTTTTGTTGAGAATTATCAAGATGTTTATCATGCGATGTTTGACCCTAAAACCATTTTGTGAAGATATACGAATACATGATGGTTAACTTGACGATGGTTAACTCAGGGAAACCACGAGTCAGAAAAAACTCGGCCTCCTAAAAGAACCTGCAAAAAAGAGAATCTCATTTTTTTTTTACATATGTAGACACAAATTATAAAAACCTAAAATACGTTAAAAATCTAAATTTGTAGTGATAAATTTTAAGGTGCCGTTTGGTATGAGGTATTTACCATTGGAATTGGGTACCAAAGTAGAAACTATTATTTGGTTGAGTCTTTGGGATTTCAAAAAGTACCATGAAGCCCAAATAAATGGTTTCCACAAAAGTCACCCCTCTAGTCGGTTTACTGACATAGAAAATGGTTTCCTGATAATTTTTTTGTCTTCTTCCTAAAGAAAATGGGTCCATCCTCACTCTTTAGCCACATTTTTATTTTTATAATGTATATTTATTATTTTATTATTCAAACAAAAGTATAAAATAATTTAATATTACATCATTTATATATTTTCTCTCTCCTATTTTTTTCTAATATTTATACCAAATCTTAACCCAAATCCTAATCCTAATCCTAAACCCATCTACAAACCAAACGGGTCCTAAGAGTAACTAGCTAAACTAAACTCAACTCAAAGCCAAATTTATTTTGGGCAACATTTTTGTTTAACTTGTGGTCACCACACTTATTCCAAACACCCTCTTCAAACCATCATTTCCCCCAAATCCACACACACACAAAAACAGTTCGTAACGGTGTGTAAACGCCGTCCAACTACCAAAAATGCTCGCTCGTCTCGCATCTAAACGTCTCCTCGAGATCCGTCATGCTTTCCGTCAATCACCTCAGGTTCATTTCATTTTCCCCAATTTCAAAACCCTAATTTTATTATCACATCATCATTTCGATCTAACTAGCTATTTTTTTTTTATTTAATTTTAATTTCAGTCAAGTCGATCGTTATCTACTGCATTGAACTATGTAAGTATATATATACCAATCAATTTGTTTATTTATTATTATTATTTTTTAATTTGATTGAATTGATTGATTTAATTGAGTGTTTGTGTAGCATATTGATACTCCGGATAATAAGTCCGATGCTCCGTGGGAGTTCAACGCCGCGAATAAATCCAAGGTCTGTTTTCTAATAGTTTTTATAAATAATTTCTATAGAATTAGAAATGTTTTATTTAGTTTTTAGTTTAGACGCGTGGTTAATGAATAGTTAGAGCTTTACGTATAGTGACATCAAAAATCGTCCACTCAAATACTCAATGTTAGTGCGACACCGAGAATAACAGTCAACCACATTTTACGTGCACTCATAGCACTGTCCAGATGACATCACTGAAGATGACAGTGTGATGCCGTGTGCTCTTAATTTAAGTTTAGGTGATTAGTAAAATGTGGTGTCAGTGTCGAGATTTGTTGGGCACGGTTGGTTTGGTAGGGTGGAAGATGAGAGAAGATGGGAAGAGAATTAGTTTACTTTTTGTTTTTCTTTTATTCGTACTGGTATGTAGGGAGTAGGGTAACTGTTATTTGTCGAGTTTTATTGATGATTTAATCTGTTTCCGTTCACTCGAGTAATTTGGTTTTAGAATTAGTAATAGATGATTTATCTGGTTTTTTTAATTTATAATAATTTAAGGAGATGTTGATTGCATCTAGAATAGTGTACAAGGGTATGGGTTTTGTGAACCATGAATCTAACCATCAACAAGGTAGCCTAGTGGTCAGGCTCCCTGATGTTCTCACAAGAGGTCTCAGGTTCAAGCCTCACTAGGTAAACATCTTGGGTTGGCCCGGGAAAGGGTTGGAAACGGTCACGTGATACTCTGGTTAGGTCGCGTGCGTCTGAGTCAAAAACTTGCTCTCCCCATGTAACCTGAAGAGGGAAAACCTCATCCGTTGTGACTGTGTGAAGCTGATATACTTTGATGCAAGAACATGTGCATAAGAAGGCTAAGTAGTAAATGCTACATACCCTGTTATCTGTACTTAATGCGTGGGCATTTGTAGATGTACAGTGTTTTAGAGGAAAAACGAGTTGGTAGTTGAGTGAGAGAGGTGCTAATATATTGATTCTTGAAGTGTAGCGTACATAAAAGTTGCACATTTAAGAAGTTATGGCCTCGCTCATAGATTTTGCTGTTGCGCTAACCATATGCTTTCATCTGTCAAATGTTCTTGAAGCGCTCTCAATCACATTAACCAGTCAACTTGAAATGCTTCTGCCGATTGTTTGTTACTAAATCAATCACTGTCTAAGCTTGAATGTTATCAAAAAAAGCAAAACCTGTTCAATTTAGTAGTCCTCTGCCTATCTTCGTATGAAGCATCTAGCAAGCAAACACATAGGATTTTATCTGCATTATCTAGAGTTACACAGAAAATAGGGCGTCCATTGTTTGCGTAAGCATGATTCTCATGTTATTTTGTAAGAGTTTGCTTCATGACTCGAATTTGTTACCTTCCTGTCACAAAGGATTAAGCTTATTTGTTGCTTCAGATTCTCATTCCTCAGTTTGAAACGAGCTGCTGTCTGTAATATAACTTTAAACAGCATGACAGTGAAACATAAATGATATCCATCCTAACAGGATCGAGTTCCACAACCATGCATTGTTATTAGCTGGTTCACACTTATTACAGCATTTTTAACTCCAGGTTTCTCATATTTTGAGAACATCTTCAACTTGATAGTTATCATTCATACAGCTGTTAGCTATATGCTCCAGATTTTACCTCTTCTTTTTTACACTTAGAAGCATTATGTATATTACACTCGGCATGCACCAAGTATATAAAGGCTAACATCAAATAAAATTTTGCCTTTCACCTGCCATTCTAATTCGATAAAGAACATGCAAAAAGGCCAATATAAAAGTTGTGCATATAACTGAATCGTAAGAAATTGTTGATCATTGCAGTATATGTAAGAAAATGTTGGGAGTTAAACTTCATCTTTATGAGTTAAATTCAAGCTTCAAGTCACTCTTTTATTGATGTTTGTTTGTTGATTGTCACTACCAGAAGTCCTATTGATATGTGATAAATTGATAATGTTGGACTAATGTCCTTTTTTTATCAACCTGATTGTCTAGATTATTTGCTGTAGATTTAATATGGCATGTTAGATTTCTTAAGTCAAAAAGCTATTACTATATATTTATTGGTGTTGTTGATTTGGTTAATTTTCAAATTAATAAGGGTTATTTGCTAAATTACAGGTTTCAGAGATTTTGTCTCACTATCCATCTAATTACAAGCAATCTGCAGTCATTCCACTGCTAGATCTTGCACAACAACAACATGGAGGGTGGCTTCCTGTTTCAGCAATGGATGCGGTATGTTGGCATGCTTGTATGCATCTTTTTCTAGTTTTGTGTGCCTGCAACTTTGCGTATGAAGATTATCTCTAATATCATTGCCGTTGTGGGATGTATCATTCATATGCTTCTAGATCCTTTTATATAATTATTCCCTTAGTTGGGCATTACATGGACTACTCGACTTACATATATGAGTGGGGGGACCTAGAATGAATAGTACTCAAGGAAGAGAGCTCTCCACTCATAGCATAGAAGGCCATGGGGTTGACTTACCTGAGTTGGGAGCTTATGCTCCACTTCAGAATTTATTTTTTATCTATACACTTCGACACATGTTTATGTGGAGTCGATAAGCGAGTGGCTCCTGCTTAAAATTGGTCAGGGATGTCAGGAATTTTGCTTAACGATATGCACCTTTTATGCGAGGTCCACTAGAATACAATTTGGATGACACCTACCCATATATTTTGCAGAAGTTGCTGACATTTTACAGTCTCATACAGACACATATGCTTACAAGTGCGCATGTGTTTATCCGTTTATGTAAATGTTTTTGTTTGTCAAAGTCGTCAATGTTTCTGTTTATCAGTTTATGTAAATGTTTTTGTTTGTCAAAGTCGTCAATTAAAATAAGCATGAAACGGCTGTATCTAAGACGAATCCAAGCATGAGAATTGTTATGGACGATAGACATTAGAATTGTTATGTGGAAATTTCCATAAAGCTACACCTGAGAGTCGTTGTAATTTGTTTTTGTTACTAACATGAGTTATGTGACAAGGCATGTAATGCCAGAGCAGCCCAATGCACAGCATGTTCGTTCTATGTACAAATTTTTTGGCCTAAAAATAGTTGTGACCAATATATTTGTTTTTCTGCGATACACCTTTTCTCTGTACATGTGAACTAATACCGTGCTATTTTGCATGTTAAAGGTGGCAAAAGTTATAGAAGTTGCTCCTATTCGTGTGTACGAGGTTGCAACATTTTATTCCATGTTTAACAGAGCGAAGGTAAGCTAAACACATTTACATTTTCTATAATTATACACAATTTCTATACACGAACATNGGGGTTGACTTACATGAGTTGGGAGCTTATGCTCCACTTCAGAATTTATTTTTTATCTATACACTTTGATAAATGTTTATGTGGAGTCGATAAGCGAGTGGCTCCTGCTTAAAGTTGGTCAGGGATGTCCAGAATTTTGCTTAACGATATGCACCTTTAATGCGAGGTCCACTAGAATACAATTTGGATGACACCTACCCGTATATTTTGCAGAAGTTGCTGACAACACATATGCTTACAAGTGCGCATGTGTTTATCCGTTTATGTAAATGTTTTTGTTTGTCAAAGTCGTCAATGTTTCTGTTTATCAGTTTATGTAAATGTTTTTGTTTGTCAAAGTCGTCAATTAAAATAAGCATGAAACGGCTGTATCTAAGACGAATCCAAGCATGAGAATTGTTATGGACGATAGACATTAGAATTGTTATGTGGAAATTTCCATAAAGCTACACCTGAGAGTCGTTGTAATTTGTTTTTGTTACTAACATGAGTTATGTGACAAGGCATGTAATGCCAGAGCAGCCCAATGCACAGCATGTTCGTTCTATGTACAAATTTTTTGGCCTAAAAATAGTTGTGACCAATATATTTGTTTTTCTGCGATACACCTTTTCTCTGTACATGTGAACTAATACCGTGCTATTTTGCATGTTAAAGGTGGCAAAAGTTATAGAAGTTGCTCCTATTCGTGTGTACGAGGTTGCAACATTTTATTCCATGTTTAACAGAGCGAAGGTAAGCTAAACACATTTACATTTTCTATAATTATACACAATTTCTATACACGAACATAAAAGGTCATGAGTTGGGATAATGACTTTGTAGGTTGGCAAATACCATCTTTTGGTCTGTGGAACAACTCCTTGTATGATTCGTGGCTCACGGGACATTGAAGATGCATTATTGAAGCACTTGGGAGTCAAACGAAATGGTATTCATTTTCATAAATTTATAGTTATATATACACAACTCAAACCAGTTTATGTTTTTTATACACATAGTGACTCTGAAAGCGGCATCTGAGATATTCTCTGATTTCCTTGGTTACAATATGCAGAGGTTACAAAAGATGGCTTGTTTTCCGTTGGAGAAATGGAATGCATGGTAAGTCACTTCTCTTTGTTGTGGGAGTTTTTGTCTTTTTATTATGAAATAATTACTCTGTACCATCTAAATCTGTAAAATAAGTTGGCACTCATACCATTGAAGTGACTGAACTTGTATATGTGTTTTTTTTATCTTACAGTTGTTTTGAGTTATATGGCTATAATCTCATAGTATCCAAATATTATATTACCAATGCGCTATGCTTGGATTTTTTTACTTGAAACTTTTATTTTGGCATTTAGAAATTTGAATGTGATATTTTATTCAAATTGGATAGTGGATGATAATATGGGCTCTTGTTTCTACAGGGTTGTTGTGTAAATGCTCCTATGATAACTGTGGCCGACTATTCAAATGGATCAGAAGGATATACCTATAATTACTATGTGAGCATGATAACACTACCCTTCTAGTGATTTTGGCGCTGAACAAATGGATCAGATGGATATACTTAACATTGTATATTTTCTGGTAAAATGCAGGAAGATGTTACCCCAAAGAGAGTTGTGGAAATAGTTGAGGCATTAAAACGAGGAGAAAAACCACCAGTAAGCCACAAATTACATCATCTTTAGTTCTTACATGATCTTTATATTTGGTACAGTTTAGTATTTCAGCTCAGGTTGAAACGGGCCAGTTTTAGTAATGGTCAAAACGTTCCACTTTTTGGGGTGGTTCAAAATGGGCCATTTAGTTAAATGGGCTTGGGTTGAAATGGCTGGGTTGGAAAACTAGCAATTTTGTCCTTTTTTATGAATGATTAACGTGTTAGTTATTTTTACCAATTTAAGATAACAATGATAATTTTTTACCAATATTAATTACAATGATTATTTTTTTTAATAGAATGACTTGGAAGGTTGTTTGAGCTATTCTTTGATGACTTTAACCTATTTGACCCATTTCCTTTTAGCAAAGTGTTATTTAACATGTTTAAGATGCAAGTATGTAACATAGCCCAGATGGGTTGAAGTTGCTACCTTAATGTGAAACTCTGGTAAACTTACTTATGTCAATTCTTGATAGCGTGGGACCCAAAACCCGGAGCGGATCAATTGTGGGCCCGCAGGAGGAAATACTACTTTGTTGGGTGAGCCAAAGCCTCCTCCATGCCGTGACCTAGATGCGTGCTGATAACCAAATCGTTTGTTTTTTCATGAAATGTTGTATTTTTGTGGCAAATGTTCCCATCTAATAATGCTATGGCTTCTGATGTTTGCCAACATCCACAAATTCAAAGCTGTTGTTGACATTTGTAATGTATAAGACATTAGCAAATTTTGAATGCTTTGTTGGAAAAATACGGAGTTCTTGTTATAATTTGTACCTTCATCCGTCATTCCAATATCTTCGCAACTGTGAATGCAAGACAAATTCATTTCATTATCTGTTGTCTTGTTTGACATACAATTGGAGTTGATAAAATGATGCATAATCATCATAATGCAATTGAGCAAGACCGTTCTTTCTTTACCGAGTCTTTCGAAAAATAAAGGCGTTCAAATCATGGCCTTCTTTTCTCATCCTTACAAANTCTGTACCATCTAAATCTGTAAAATAAGTTGGCACTCATACCATTGAAGTGACTGAACTTGTATATGTGTTTTTTTTATCTTACAGTTGTTTTGAGTTATATGGCTATAATCTCATAGTATCCAAATATTATATTACCAATGCGCTATGCTTGGATTTTTTTACTTGAAACTTTTATTTTGGCATTTAGAAATTTGAATGTGATATTTTATTCAAATTGGATAGTGGATGATAATATGGGCTCTTGTTTCTACAGGGTTGTTGTGTAAATGCTCCTATGATAACTGTGGCCGACTATTCAAATGGATCAGAAGGATATACCTATAATTACTATGTGAGCATGATAACACTACCCTTCTAGTGATTTTGGCGCTGAACAAATGGATCAGATGGATATACTTAACATTGTATATTTTCTGGTAAAATGCAGGAAGATGTTACCCCAAAGAGAGTTGTGGAAATAGTTGAGGCATTAAAACGAGGAGAAAAACCACCAGTAAGCCACAAATTACATCATCTTTAGTTCTTACATGATCTTTATATTTGGTACAGTTTAGTATTTCAGCTCAGGTTGAAACGGGCCAGTTTTAGTAATGGTCAAAACGTTCCACTTTTTGGGGTGGTTCAAAATGGGCCATTTAGTTAAATGGGCTTGGGTTGAAATGGCTGGGTTGGAAAACTAGCAATTTTGTCCTTTTTTATGAATGATTAACGTGTTAGTTATTTTTACCAATTTAAGATAACAATGATAATTTTTTACCAATATTAATTACAATGATTATTTTTTTTAATAGAATGACTTGGAAGGTTGTTTGAGCTATTCTTTGATGACTTTAACCTATTTGACCCATTTCCTTTTAGCAAAGTGTTATTTAACATGTTTAAGATGCAAGTATGTAACATAGCCCAGATGGGTTGAAGTTGCTACCTTAATGTGAAACTCTGGTAAACTTACTTATGTCAATTCTTGATAGCGTGGGACCCAAAACCCGGAGCGGATCAATTGTGGGCCCGCAGGAGGAAATACTACTTTGTTGGGTGAGCCAAAGCCTCCTCCATGCCGTGACCTAGATGCGTGCTGATAACCAAATCGTTTGTTTTTTCATGAAATGTTGTATTTTTGTGGCAAATGTTCCCATCTAATAATGCTATGGCTTCTGATGTTTGCCAACATCCACAAATTCAAAGCTGTTGTTGACATTTGTAATGTATAAGACATTAGCAAATTTTGAATGCTTTGTTGGAAAAATACGGAGTTCTTGTTATAATTTGTACCTTCATCCGTCATTCCAATATCTTCGCAACTGTGAATGCAAGACAAATTCATTTCATTATCTGTTGTCTTGTTTGACATACAATTGGAGTTGATAAAATGATGCATAATCATCATAATGCAATTGAGCAAGACCGTTCTTTCTTTACCGAGTCTTTCGAAAAATAAAGGCGTTCAAATCATGGCCTTCTTTTCTCATCCTTACAAAGATCCCTATGCTTAAAAAGGCAGAAACGAAGTGACAGGCCTCTCTATAGATAGTGGTGGTCTGGTTGAAGAGATTATGGTACAAAATTATCCATGTGCGTAAACGGGTCTATATATGCCAAAATGATTAAAAAAAACACCAAACGACGAAATACAAATACAACTCAAAAAGAGCTAGAGCATGGCAGCATATGAATTAAAAACTTTTAGTAGACAAGGTCGAAAGAATTTTGAAACGAAACAAGAGCATCTTATATTTTTGGTGAAAACTGAGAACCTAGAAATAATTGGTTAAAACATAGAGCTTGTGGTGCAAGACTGTCTAGGAACATTGCCTTGCCTTTTTCATCAAATACTAAAACATGTCAAAGATTCAAAGGGGAGGTAGATGCTAAAGCAAGTAAGCTCCCATCAAGCCTGTCATCCCTAAAGATGCAAACTTTCCTTTTCCTTTGATTGTTATGTAACGGGTGACCATTTCGATCCAGTTACTTTATTTTTCCAGTTGCTTTCGGGTATATCAGCGATATTCAAATTCAAAAACTATAAATATTTGGTTAATACTCAGAGCTTGTTGTGCAAGAGTGTCTACGAATCTTGCCTTCGTTTAACTATGAAAGTCAAACATAATAGTATAATACAAAGGTGTGAATGTTAAAGCAAGGGAAGATCCTATCAAGCCTGGCATGAGAACTTCCAGTTTCGTGTTATTTATTAGAGATTCCACAACATTGTCTCACAAATCAAAATAGATTATGGTTCTTAGAGAAAAGGCAAATTTCAGTGCAGCTCGAAAGGGATTGACATGCAAACAATCTTTGTGTCCCTTTTTGTATTATTTTCGTGGATATGCATACACAGGATAGCGAAACTTATGTTATTGCGAAGATTATGTGATTTGTTAGATCAAGAAAGTTGCATGCTTTAAATACACACTCCGGGTACTTTCAACATGTTTTTATTCTAGCTAAAAGCTTGCCATTTTATCGATAAAACACACCTCCCGTGTATATGTATAAGAATCATTTGGGGTAATTTTTCAATCTTAAAATCATGTTAGTAAAATGAAAAAAAGATAACAAAAAATAAAACTCAAAAGGACCTTAGAGCAGTGGGTATCATGACCCAGAGTTAAGGCTTAACTCTATGTCACGTCAACGTCACGTCAGCTTCAACATTTCAACCTTAACTAAAAAAAACACCCTTTATCATAACACACACACACACACACACACACACACACACACACACAAACTCAAATGCAGCTTAACGCTACATTACCACCATAACTCAAGCCTTAACTCACACCCTTAACTCACATACACGGTGTGGTAACTCACCCATAACTCAGCCTGCATTAAGGCATATCTCACCTCTTGAGTTATCACACCGTGTGCTCTTAGGTCTAGCGATATGTGAATGGGCCATCGAGCAGATAAAAAAATGTCCGAAGTGTTTTCAGTACAACTTACCATTGTCTGAATCATTTTTCTTTTTTTTTTAGAATAGACCATTGTCTGAATCATTTTAATTCAAAGAGTATAAACCAGTTTATCACATTGAACACAAGTTATAGTTAAAGAAGTAAACAATGGACAAGAAGATACTGTGTATACCGACTAGACCACTTGACCATTTTGCGGCTTCTACCAAAATTGATAATCATTCCAGGAGGAAAAATAAACCAATACCAAAACTTTTTATCAATCAATAATGCACCAAAATAAGTCAAAACTACTTTTTTTATTACCAACCCACTCAATCTTTTTGCACAAATACTACTCAATATAATCACTATTCAACATCTCAAACTTTTTAAGACAACCAACCATTATCCACATACATACATCACAACTACAAATTATAAAATGTACTATAAGATAACCATAAGGTTATACATATATTTATCAATGTCCCCACAATCCACTACCACCAAAAATATAAAACTTAAAGCCTCCTTCCACTATAAAAAGTTTATAATCCCCTTTTTACTTAGTCATCCACCACTACTCTCACAAATTGACACTAAAAAGCACAACATATCAAGCAAAGCTTTGACAACTTTTCTTTTATATATCTCTCCTTGAATCTTGTGGGCTTTCCATTATTCTTATGAAAACATGATTAGTGGTGGAAAAAAAAATAAAGGGAAATATGATGCTGATTTCAACTAAGAACATATTGGTGAATGATGATTGCATTTGCATCTAGGACTAGGACTAGGGCTAAAACTACACAAATGAAGTTGTAAGTTATTGGATGCTTTTTGCAATATTTTTGGAGGTTTACAAAGGCGGTTCGGATTCAGGTTTGATAAGTGAGGTTGAGTCGGGTGGTTGTGTGTGATATATTGCTGATGCAAGTGATATGGGCATGATGCAAAGTGCCTTAGATTGTAGAAATTGCATTGCAGCGCCAACGTTTTCTTCCATTAGCTTAGCTACTTGTCGTTCTGTGCCATCGTTAGACCATTTTTCCCATGCGGGCTGGTTTCTACCTCCTTCACCACCTTCATCCTGTTCAAAACTCCAAAACTCAAACTAACGTCTAAAGTATATTTGTAATTAAATATGTGACAGGGGGATTTGATCACGTAAAATAAATTTCTCAGCTAAAACTAGTTCAAGTAATGTTACCTCAACGGACGATATAGGGATGTCAGTGACTAGTGGTGCCACAGCACTCGCTCCACCCAATCTACTCATGCTCAATACCTACAAGGTATAAAAAGGTGAATAAATAAAAACACATATGTATGAATTAAAAGGGATATATAGCCTTATATTACAAGTCAACAGATACCACATTCCACAGGAATATAAAAGGGGCCATCACGATGATTATCAACATTGAACATGGCCTGATCGACATGAAAAGGCGGTTGATATTTCAAATTCTCTTTTTAGCATAATTGAGATTTCCACATTGCAGCTAATCATAACGTTTCCTATCAGCATGTGCGCGCGCACACGGACAATACTATATGTAGATGTGTACAAAAAGTTACTCCACCAATAATCCAATCCAAATGAGTGGTTAGTTATCTTCCAATAGATTATTTGGCATACTAATTATGTGGCAACACGCACGTAACAGCATTTTTACTAGACTTGTTTGTTAATAACAAGAGTCCCGTACAAGCAAGGGTTGATAAACGGATATATTATCTCATAAAAAATATGTAAAAACTAAATATTTATTATGACAATTGTTTTACCTTAACTTGCAGCCTCAGGAACTTGACATAGTCCACAATTTCATCAAGCATGGCAGCTCTATCTGTCTGCATAAAAATAGAAAATCTTATATTCCTTAAACAAAGGAAAAAACACACAAAAATGTGCATGCTTATATCTCGTGCGAAATAAAGAGAAAAAATGGTGAAAAAGAATTGCCACCATTTGCTGAAGCACAGACAAAATCATTTGAATAGGATCAAGGGAACACTGACCTTATTGACGCTAGGAACTAGTTCTTGTAATGCTCTGATTCTCTCTGCTATTCTTTCACGACGAAGCTGTTTCATATGACATATTTTGTTACTGAATATATTTTTGGTCTCACAGAGTTAATGCGAATAATCTTAGCAAATACCATGCCAATATGGGGTTCACATTAATGCATACTGCAGGATATTACGAAAAAAATAACATATCAGACTTACCCTCTCAGCAATACTATGTGGGTCTGTGGCTTGCCCTCGTCTTGCTCTGACCCTTGTAGGACGAACGGCAGGTGGATTTGGAGCCGTTTGCACTGTGTTAGGCATCGGCTGGCCCTGGAACCCCTATAATATCAAACAATTGTCACTTATATGACTTAATAGTGTAGCATGCAGCATCATCTTAAAACAAAATCAAGTGACTGTCCATAAAACTTAATGATTGGTAACATACAGAAAATTCGGTCACATATTTCATTCTTGATAAAGGAATGCACAATAGATGAATATGGGTACTTTGGATGTATCTTAGGAATATTAACATGGACGGAACCATGGTGGTTCCCAGGACACCCACAGATTATGTGTTATGCTAATTTCTATAAGAAAAACCGCAACCTTTCTTAAATGCACCCGGTTTTTTAAAAAAAATGTGTTTCTAGTATTGCATTTTTTTAAAAATGGATCTAGTCTGTTATTTTCCATAAATATTAACAAAAGTTCATATTCATTATCATAATCACCATCAACATCATTTTGCCAAATTTTCAAATAATCACCCCTTAAAAACAGGAAATTCAAGTCTTACATACATAAAATACAAAATTTGGCAGTGATTCACGGGCAAAAAATTAAAGTCCAAGTTTTGAATTAAAATGTAACCATGAAGTCAAATTATATGTCAAACATCTTAGAATATATTATTAGGATTTAGGAAAACCAAATGAAAAACATTGCTTTCTTTTCTTGGTCTTCAAATTAACTAATTTCACACTTTTATCAATTAAATTGACATACTTGCAAAACTACACAAATTACAACAACCGACCATAGCAGCATTTTGTTCAGAGAGATGATTTGTACGCCCTTTATTTCAGCTATACGCTACTAAATAAATTTTATTGACTATTTTACCTCGCATCAACTAAATTCTTTTCGGACCTTCTATATCAATTGGTAAAGGGTAAAATGCGCAAAACAGATCATTAGTAGCGTGTCGAAAGTGTACGGGTTAGATGAAATTTGTAAACATGTATAAAACCAAAAGCGAGTTACTATTTTGCCTATATAACTAGGAAAAAAGATACACAATTCACATGCATATATTCCAGGAATCCAAATTAAAGAACAACTTTTCATATGATTCTACAGGAATTAATGGTAGGGGAAGCAACTTACGGAACAAAATATTTTAAATAAATTTGATGCCAAGAAACCCTTTTTAATCCTCAAAGTCAAAGTTTAATAGTTAAATTTTAATAACAAATCCATCTTTTCAAAAACACAAACATTTTGCCACTAGTAATTTCAAAACTTGTTTACTAAAACATTGATAACCAGCATGTTTTGATAAACATGTTTTGGTAAAACGTAATTAAAATAGAAAGGTGAACATTTATTTAACTTACGGAAGCTGAAACTCGACTATCAACGACATCATCACGAAACCTTTTACCACTGCCAGAAGCATCCAAACTCAACCCTAAAGGAAAATGATACCCTCCACCACCACCAACACCACCACCACCAACACCAATACCAGAATTCAGCTGCAACATCCTTGGATTATTAGTAACACCTGCTCCAGCCATTACATGACCTTGATCATTTCCCGCCATATTTGGATCATTTGAACCACCACCTCCACCAACACCACCAGCAAAAGGAAACCCGAGTATTTGTTCGAAAAAGTCGTCAGCTGAACCGTCTGAAGGATTGCTGTTTGCCATGAATGTTAATATTAGCTAGTGCTTTGTTGATAGTGTGGAATGATAGTAAGATGTGAAAATAGGGTTTTATTACAAAGTGTAGTTATGAGAATTTTGATGGTATATATATAGAGAGTGAGTGAGTTATGAGAACACAAATCTTTGTCTTTTTTATTTTTTTTATTTTTTATTATTATTATTTTTTAAAAGTGTGTGTGGGTTTTTTGTTTGAAGCATGTAAAATAATGTAGGACGGTTTACATAAGTGCTTCTTTTTCGTTTTATTTACATAATACCTTTTTTGGTGTAACACTAATGATAATGGTTTGTGTTCCCCAAACCAACCGAACAGGAGACCGCGTCGTCCCCCAACTAGGCCAACCAATCCTGACCGCGTTGCCACCCCCAAACGCGCGGCTACCCAACTGAAACTTTTGGCCCAATACCCATTTATTTCCAGCCGCTGGATGAAAAAAAAAAAAAAAAAAAAAAAAAAAAATCTTTTCTTTAAAGAACCCCGCTTATCTTTTTATTTTTTTCATACTTCTTTAACAAAAATTACGGATTGTTCGCTTTCACATACGATAGATGAGATCAAAGCTTGTGTTGAAAAACTAATTGAGGAGGATACCGTTCGTCAGCAAGCGATTATCGACTTAGCCGTGTGATTTGACAATGCAAGTACAACTAAAGATAATCTGAGGAAAGCATACCAGAAATGCAATGACATTCCGCAAGAAAACCGTGCTTTTTATGAGATGCATAATACTTTGTTTAGAAATGCGGCAAAAATACAAGATCAAATCAATACTAAATTTGTTTGGCAGTTTGGCTACATGCAAAATACAAATATGAAGATTTTTCTTTTTTTTTTTTTTTTTTTTTTTTTTTTTTTTTTTTTTTTTTTTTTNTCAACACTTGTTGCTTCAACAAAACCACAAAACCAAGCCCATCCTCACCTTCATTCTTTTTCACACACTTCTTTTTAAACTCTCCTCACTACTATCTCAAAAACTATGGCTACTGAACCAAATGATGTGAGACTAACTACTCTTATGCAACTACGGGAAGAACTTGATGTTGAGGATGCACTGGCAGAGCAATTTTGAATTTGTTTCGTCGCTTTCATGTTCGAGTTCGTATCCGTAGGCCTGAAATAATCAGGGTGGTTTCGCTGCCAGATCATTCCCTTATCGACTACGATCTGCACACTCTTGAAAGGATGACTAGAGTCGATATGCTGAATGCAAATAATATGATGTTGGCTAGGAACGAATTGCCTTGAAGCATGGCTGATAAGCAAGAATTCATTAACAACTACACGGAAATGTAAAAGCTCGAAGCATGTTTAGATTTTTATTTAGTATGGTTAAGTTTTTAATTCTCTATGTAATGTTTTTAATTTATGAATAAAAGTTTTTGTTTTTTATTTTTATAAAAAAATGTTACGGTCACCATTGCGGTCACCATTAGCATTGTGTGGGCAGTGTGTAGTCTTGGAGAGAAAAATTGAGTTGACGCTGATATGACAAGGATGATTATAAAAAATTGTGATGGCCATTATCATCAATCTAATAGCAATGCATTTTGTTCAAAAATCTCGCCTCATCTTTTAACCCATCACTAACGTAAAAACTGTTTCAAGTTAATATCAACGTATTTCATCCTCTCACATCCCATATTATCAATAGCTTAATTAATTACTCCATCCGTCCCATATTGAGTGTCCACAATGGAATCTTGGGATGTCCCAAATTAAAGGTGTGTTTGGTATGGGGGTTTGGTATGATGTGACATTAAAACTTTGTTTGGTTATAAATTTTAGAAGGAGGAATGGATTAGGGAATGAAAATTGATTGATAAGTAATTTGGAGGGTTTTGGTAAGTATTTTTTAGTGGGCCTCACCAACTACTCTCCGCTCATCCTTTTATATATTTATTTTAGATAATAATATTTTTTATTACAAAATTATTATATAAAATAATTATTACTATTAAATATTTTTTTCTCTCTCCTACATCAAATCCAAATCCAAATTTAAATCCAAATCAAAATCTGAATCCGAATCCGAAACCCCTAATCCAAATCAAAATCCAAATTTAAGTGTCCATATTGTACATTTCAACCAATAAGATGAGACTTTAGTGGGTAAAAATAATATTTGATTGGTGGAGAGTGTAGTTAGTGGAATCTCCTAAAACTTTGTGCATTTTGAAAATGGACACTTAATATGGGACGGAAGGAGTACTTCGTATAGTTATTGCTCAACCCGATAAATTCATTTTCATCTCTTACCTCCAAGGCTCCAATACATTAATCTATTTTTAACCCTTTAACAACTCCTCTATCGGAGATACTCTAAGTTATATATACGTTGCTGACCCGTTTTTCATGTAACTAACAAAAGTAAGATCTTATTTAAAAAAAAATAATAATAATAAAAATACTGTCGTTTTTAAAAGGATAACAGAAACTTCTTAAGAAAATAGCGCTTTCTGTATGAAAAATCAAAGTGCTAAAATAACGTTTTATACAAGTGTGTGCACACTATATATTGATTGCGCAATTTGAGGCACTCGAAATTATTTTGAGGGTATTTTAGTTTACCCGCATCACACATCCTTGTATACGGCTCAAATAAATGCTGAAATATTAACAATACAATATATATGTAGAGTTAACTAAATTATGTTAATTAGCAAAACATACAACTCTACTTAAACAAGTTTGCCCAAACCTAGTTAAACAACCTAAACGCTTAGCCCAGTATGGAGAACGAAGAAAGTAACCTTGTAGAAAAGCAAATAGAAGAGGTAGTCTATAAACTCAAGCGACGGGCTCAGTCTTCTATGTGAGTCGGTTGACTTCGATTAGACCAAATTGACCTAGGATCACAAACCCAATCTAACCACAAGGGGTTTGTTTCAATGTAAGATCCAACGGTGGAATACATCTTGATGTCTTCACCGTGAGTGTCTTTCCGATGAGGCTTGAGATATGATCGAAACATAGCCGATTCCTAAATCTCCAACTGATCCAAATGGCCGTTTGAACAACAACATTGAAACAAGCTTTCAATGTTTTGTTGAAATTCATATTATCACCCCAAGCTAAAAGACCATAAATATAAATATGTTTCGGAAAATCACCACAACCCAACCACGCCGACACCATATTCCATAAATCAACCGCTACGGAACACGCTATGAATAAGTGACAAGAAGTTTCTTGCCCTTCATTGCACACCTGACAACGAGTCGAATTAATGCCATGTTTAATTTCTTAGAAATTCAATGTATATGTATAACAACCACCACTCAGAAAAAGTTGAATAATCATAAACAAAACATCATCTACTTGATGAGATCCGATTCACTCTCACAGTAATTGCAGTTTAGCTAAAACTTTAAAGATATTAAATTCAGCCTTCGTACTATTGAACCAAAATGAGTCGCATGAAGATTTCATCAAAGAATAAATAAAGAGTTCTCAATTTTGCATCGAATTTGCCCTATCAAGTCGTTTGGTAATCATTCTTGCCTTTGGAATTATCAAGTTCACGTGCGACATTAGCTTGTTCATCTCTTTGTGTTTCAAAGCGTCTTCAAAGCATTGTCTTCAAAGTGTCATCTAATCTATTTGTAAGAACTAAAACATGAAGTGTTTTAATAGTTCATGAACCGTTTCGATCTGTAGTTCGTCCTTAGTATATTTTTGAAGGGGCAGGTGTACTTTATGCTATGTCCTTAAGGCACTTGTTAGACAATCCCTTTATATTTTTATAACTATGCATTTAACATGTTGTTCTTGAAGTTATTAAATGATAGCCAAATACTAGTCAAGATTAGAGTCTGATCTTTTGCATGGATCATGTGTTTGAAAATAGATGTTAGATGAGGTATGCTAGACCCACAAAGAAACTCTCACAAAAACATCCACAAGCTGACGTGTCAGCATTTTATTGGTGTACTGTATTAGTTTTATAGACGATAAAATAATAGATGTGTGTTAGGATCGAACTCGAGATCACGGGATTGCACACTTTACGTATGAAGAGTAAATGAATAATTATTTATAAATGTTATATATAATTATTAATAAACACAATACTAGTAACGACCGTTAGTATTTAACGGAATTGACTAACGACCGTTAGACGAATATTAGGAAAGTATATTGTGTGAATATTTGGAAGTCAAAAGAAGGTTCCGGAATCCCTTAGGACTCCCAAACCGATCGGCCAAGGAGGAATCCCTACCTCCTTTGTGCCTTGAGCTCCAAGATATCTCACTTATTCTCACACTATATAAACAAACCCAAGGCTCATTGTTTTTCATCTCTTGTACACATAGTTCTTGGTGTTTTCTTTCTTTCTCTTCTCCCTTGCTCGATCAAACTTATCCCTTCCCCAAGGGATTTGATTTTTGTGCTTGTGTTTTATTTACTTGCATAAACTTTTACTTGAAGTAGTACGTGTGTACACGAACGTGAATCAAACACACTATTGTTTATGTTCTTGGATTGAATTACAAAAAGGTAAGGGGTAATTCTTATAATCCACATAAACCCTAATTAGGGTTCTTGAATTGAAGATTTGCTCTTATTGATTCTTTTTCGGGTTACAATCAAAAGGTACGTTTACTGTTAATGTTTGGTTAATTAATTATGCATTATATGATTCTAATTGCTTCCGCTATGCTTACTTGATGCTTTTATTTATATATGTATGACATACTGTGTAACAGTTTCTCTCTCCTCTCTCTTACTGAACCAATCAGTCTCTGCCACGTCAGTTTGTGAGACTTTCTTTGTGGCCCTAGCATTTCTCATGTTAGATATTGCATAATATTTGTGCTACGTAAATTACACGTTATTAAACTACGCCTTACAAAAATACGGGTATATCTTCTTACAGATAGACATTTCATAATTTGTTGATATATTATGACCCGCTTACAATTATTTAACCAGCATATGATTATAAAGAATGTCAACATACGATACAGACACTTTGATAATTCATGTGTATACACATAATGCAAGTAATCATTGGATACATGAGCATGATATCGATCTAAAGAAAAGAAAAAGAAAAAAAGAGCTTTTGCATATAGCAATAATTGAATTCCAAAATTTCGTATGTAGAGAAAGAGGGAACATATGATCCATGGAAAATATTCAGAAACATACTCCATCTAAACCGTGTATATTTTGTGTCAAATTTTCTTTGTCTGAGATAATTTTAACTAGAAAAATTTCTTCTATTTACCCATTTACAGAGGGGAATGGATCTAGTTACATTAAAAAACAAAAATGAGAAAAATAAGAAAATTTTTTAGCTACACTTTTTAAATGAAAAAGAGATTTTTTTTTTTTTTTTTTTTTTTTTTTTTTTTTTTTTTTTTTTATTAATAGGGAACATCCCGAAATTGTCAAAATGATTCATTTTCTAAATTTTTTTGTTATGTTATATTGTTATGGTTTCCGATTTGGATAATATCGTCTTAGCAAGTATATACGGAGTAACTTAAAAAACCATGTTAAATTGCATACGTGTTTTATCAATTCGGTACAAGTCCCATCCGAACTAAGAATGTGACAATAAATTCAAATGTTGATTATGAAAAGATAGGCACGGATTTTCTTTAAGCAAAGTCATATGTCCTTACCTTTTACAAAAGTCTANTTTTTTTTTTTTTTTTTTTTTTTTTTTTTTTTTTTTTTTTTTTCAAACAGAGAAGGAACATCTCGAAATGGTCAAAATGATTAATTTTCAAGTTTTATGTTATTGTTTCCGATTTGGATAATATCGTCTTAGCAAATATATAACTTAAAAAACCATGTTAAATTGCATACGTGTTTTATCAATTCGGTACAAGTCCCATCCGAACTAAGAATGTGACAATAAATTCAAATGTTGATTATGAAAAGATAGGCACGGATTTTCTTTAAGCAAAGTCATATGTCCTTACCTTTTACAAAAGTCTAAAAGAATACTCAAATGCACGGGTTATCAGGAAAAATAATAATAATAATAACTTAAGTCTTAAGGTCTAAAGTTTACATGACACACGTGTTTAATAATGCATAGGTGCATGTAATAAACTCATCATCATGTTTCGACTTTTAACCATTCCCAAAAGATATTTACGGAGTAAATTCATACAGTAACTTACATAGTCGTAATGACTTTGGTATATGTCACTACACCTTCATTACTTTTCGTGTTGGTCTCATTCTTCTGTTTTTTTTGGGTTTTGTTAACCACAACCCATGAGGTTGTGTTTAAAGATACCATAATTAAAATTTTTACATTAAATGAACACTCAACATTCCAAGTTTAATATTACATTCCATGTTTAATATGAAAAAATATGTGTAATTATAGAATATACTAGTTCATTTAATGTAAAAATTTTAATTATGGTATCTTTAAACACAACCCCATGGGTTGTGGTTAACAAAACCCTTTTTATTATTACTGTATATATAATTACGATATGAACGGTGCTGTTTTGGCGGAAAAGAAATAAAATGACGCTGTTCTGCAGCAAAGAAATGAAATGGCTTAAAAGAATTATTTACAAGACATCCGCTCGAACTATGCGACGAGTTACCAAAATCACTCAATACTTTTAGCTATTTAAAGCTTTTTTATATAATAAACTAAATATGTAGAGATTTCTTTATAAAAAAAATATATTGATGAAAAGGCATTTAAAATGCGAAGAAAATGCGTCCAATATTACAATACTTTTGACATACAGTACAATTTTAAAGGTTTTTCTAACTTGTGCCTTTGGGGCACAAGTTAAGCACACAAAAAGTACTAATAAATCTACAAAAAGTACACAAAAAATAGTTTTTTTATTTAAAAAGTGACAGGGACCCACAGAAAAATACACATTAATGCACAAAAAACTTGTGCCCCTATGGCACAATTTAAAAAAACCCTTTTATAAAAAAGTTGAAGTTTAATATATATTTATTGTAAAAGTAAAATTAAATTAAAAACATACCCTTCAACTATCTAATACAGTAATTAACAAAAAATACCTTTGACTTTACTTTTATTTTTTTTTAAAAATTCGTAACACCCCCTAAACTACGTGATGAGTTACGAAAATCACTTTGTACTTTAGTTATTTACGGTCTTTTTTTTCTTTTTCTTTTTTTTTAACACACTTTATTTATCAAATATTTACAATTTCTTTATAAAAAAAATAGACTGATGAAAACGTCTATAAATTCCAAGGAAAATAAGTCCAATATAGTAAGACTTTTGACATATTTATTGATCTTATAAAAAAATGTTAAAGTTTAATATATATGTTTTGTAAAAGTAAAATAAAATTCATAACACACCTTTAAACTATCTAACAGTTTACAAAAGCCACCTTTACTTTATTTAAAAAAAAAGAAACTCGTAAATCAAGATTATAGATAAAAAGACCAAAGACATAGTGAAACACAAAAAGGTTTCTAGGCAGATGGTTAAAACTGCATATTATGAAGCTTGAAGTCTTAAGTTCGACATTTATTTTTTTACTCGGAGTCAATTAGAAGTAAATGTTACTACTTTCGTGGCTTCGTCCCATAATAAGTGTTAATTTTGACTTTTTTGAGTCTTTCTTATCCTACTTTGGCTATATATATTTATTTGTGTTATGTAATACTTGATGAAAAATATATGAATGAAATCGGAGTTTAAAAGTATCTTTATTGGTATAATTTTCATCAAATATTATATAACACAAACAAAAATATTTATGGTCAAAAGCTGAACAAGAAAAACTCAAAAAAGTCAAAGTGGACACTTATTATGTGACGGATCGAGTAATAAACAAAACAAACGAAGAAGGCTTAACATAGAACAAGTTTTAGCAAGATGATTAAGGTAGATTTCACTATACTCGAGTTTATGAGTTCGATTCTCCTAACTATAGAATATATAATTTTTATTGGTTAGCAACCAGGATCCACTAATCTTATTTACAGGTGCGTTTGATATGCTGGCATGAATGACAATCGGTATGGGTTACTATCACCTATGAAAATTTCATACCTTGCCTCTTGGAATGGTTTGGAGTATGTAATACATTTATCTATCATTGTCATATTTGATAATATTTATCAAACAAACACCATTATTGAAATAAAATTCATTCCATGATAGTTATACGGTTATACCCCTATACCAAACATGCAAAATGTAGTTATTTTTTCAACATTCTTTAATAGATTATGAAACAATGAAAAATTGAAATTTTAAAAAAAAAATATAGCAAGTTTTTTGTTTTATATATTTGCAAGTGCAAATGAAAAAAATAAGATTTTTTTAGTGAAGAAAGAAAACTAAAAAGACAAATGTGTCATTTACCCAAAAAAAATGTTACATGTACCCGCAACGAAATGCAGCTAACCACCATACTTGTTCAAAACAACTGGAATAGTTATCCGAGAAACACGAGTCTTTAACTCAAATGTTTGCGACCTGATGGGGCGTGCGTGTGACCAATGCCGACCATTTTGATGAACACCTCAAGATATGTACAAAGTGAGGTTACCTCTTGTGTGGTTACCGGTCTCCCAAAGTTCATGATAAAATAAAATAAAATAAAATAAAAAAATATATTAAAAAAAATACTCTAATAAATAAATAATCCTAAGGGGTTATTTTTCATGAGGTTTTAACGGCAACTTGGATGTTTTGAAACAAGAGAATTTCTAGTGTCTAGATCTTTTACACGAAAGTGAGTAAAAATTGCTCGATTAAATCTCAATTTATTCAAAGCACAACAAAAGTACAAATACAATAATTTGAAACTCACCCTATTCTAATCTAGATACTAAATAGTTTATGGGTAATAATATGGGTCGGTTCTAGCCTAGTTCGACCAACATACCTACACATGCCGTAACAAAACCAGTTTGGACTGATGTATAGCATCCAAAGCCAAATATGCTTTTCTAGGCCTAATATGATCTGACCTTCCTGGTTTTGGACCAATTCTCACTATGAAGAATCTGTAGTCCTGTTCTATACCAATTACAGTACATCATAATATAACAGAAACACGCACAACACTGTATCTGCACCAATAGATCTTTAGTCAAATCCCATTTATGACTGTTGAATTTTAAGAAACGATTGTAGGCCCTGCTGAACTCTACCCGAGAAGAATGATTCTAGCCTGTAAGATTAAGTTCAGCTCTTAGAGATGTTTGAATGAATAATATGCTTAAAAAGATGTGTAAACATTAACCAATTTATGAGAAAATAGGTTGATTAGTTTTTTACTATAATGTGAATGGGGAAAACGGGTAATAACATATAAAGCATTTCAAAAAAAAGAAACAAGTCAAACAGGTTCCGCAAGTAAAAAGTAGCCCCATAATGAAGTATTTATAACCAACAACGGCTAAATAACATATAGAGAAAATTGCCAAGAAAGGTAATTCTCCCGCGCATCAAATGCTAACTTACCTTAAACTTTCTTACCCAAACGAAATAAATATTCGACTTTTGACTATTTGAGTAAAAGTTAATTTTGACAATTTTAAGGACCCAATTTTTATTCTTTCAAATTGTTCAACTTTGTCAAAAATTCCCTTTTTTTTTTGTTATGAATTGGATCTCGTAGTCCTCTTTTGGTCAAAAGTTTAACTTATTTGACTCTTGATGACCGAGAAAGTAGCAATTAGCCCCACATTGGCAAATTTTGTATTTTATGTTAATTTACTTGACAATATTCCCTACTTAATATAATAAGTATTTATAAGACTAGACGAGCACCCGTGAATAGCAACGAAATTTTATGGCGGCACATAGTTTTAGTGATAAAAAAAAGTTTATGGGTTATAAACGAAAAAGAATAAAAGTTTGAGGATTTGAGGATTAAACATAATGTTTTGAAACCCGTTTCAACCCAGGTGGTTCAACCGGTCGAACCGTTTCAGTCGAAAAAAACGGGTCAATTTAAAAACAGGTCAAATTAAACCAGGTTAACCCGCCGGTTTGAAGCGTCCCGGGTCAACCCGGTTTTCGATATGTATTAATAGTGTGTCAATAAGTCAACTAATTAGCCATTGCATTGTTTATCCATTGCCTTAAAATAGTTTCCTTTTAAAACATATGTTTTCAACATTTCTTTTTTTATTTTCAACTTTTCACTTTTCACTTTAAGGGTTTTTCCTTTATAGTATAGATTTAAAAGAAAAAGAGATAATTAATGTTAGCGGGTCAACCCCACCTAGTTTGACCCATATTTTTACTAACTATAATAAAGCTGTTGTCGCATTAACATACAACAAAAAAGGAAACAAATCTGAAATAAAATCAAAGGAATACCTGGTGGAACATTTAAAATAAATAGTTTCAGGCGAATTATAGGTTCGAGCATTGGCAAACATCCTCCTTGCATCAGCAAGGAACATCTCAAGTGTCACGTAATACTGTTCTGAATCGACCCGTTTCGCCATGGTCTTGAGATCTACAATCAGTTAAACAATGGTTAGATTTAAGGAAGCCTTCATTCATATCTATATCTGGTGGACTCCACGAAATAAAAATTGACTACGAGAACTAGATTTATAACACTTATATAGTCATCACACATCATACTGACGTAAAAACTTGAGGTACTGATTATTAATATATCTACATATCATTCGATAAGAGGTAGTGATTATTTAGTGTTTGGTGAATTAAACTATCACAGATGTTACTGATGTAAACTGTGTAAAAGAAAGAAAGCAAGCAACATGTTTAAAGCACTAGATATACAGATATAGGACAAATACAAATAAAAATACTGTGATTGAAATGTGTATATATATATTTTTTTTTCAAAAAAGATATGTGTATATTGGATAAAGTAGCAATTACCCATAGGATCTCTAATGATGTCATAATAATCTGGAACATCACGAACATCAACAGGATCCTTAAAAGGCCAAGCATCAGCATGATCATGCATTGCCTGCACAGAATAAACTTTATTGATCAAACTAAGAATATTAAGTACTGATTACAAAATTAGGTATTATGATAGGTAAGATACGGGTCAAATGGTATATTGGATGCCAGTTTTAAACAGGTACGGGTCAGATGGGTCCGGTTGAACCGGTTTGCCAACAACTTTTTTTGACCTTAGATTTTTAAATTTGGTAGTAAATCAGTACTATATAAAATTACTAGACTAGATTATTTGCCCACGAAATTCACGGGCTTGCGTAAGAAAAATGAGTATAAAGCTTTGAAGAAATTCATTATTCTTCGATTCACAGAGTTCCTAGATACGAAATGTTGATCGATATGATGTCACATGATGAAATGTTGGATTATCATACAACTATATGTTTTATGAGATTGATAAATTGATAACAGTTTATATATAGATGGTTCTCATAATCAGTATATATATATATATATATCTATATCTATATTATATAAAACAAGGTTATATAATGATGACATGGCACCCATGACACTTAGGAAAGCCACCTCATCAAAAATCGTCCCGGTCATCAATTTCGGATTTAAAAAAAAAAAAAACATGACTTAATTTGCAAGTAATTTAAATATGGTATGAAATCCATTCCTAAAGATAAAACACTTATAATTCAAATCTTTATAAGAAAATTTTGAATTTTTTTTGCTAATCCATATCTTTATAAGGAAATTTTGAATTATTTTTTATAATACATATCTATACCTTAATTATAGTTTGACATTATCAAGATTTAACCTAATCCATGACTATATAAACCGGCCAAAATCACATGCATATTTACAATACAAACACACACTAAAACTCGATTCTAATAGTTTAGCAAAGAATTCGGCGAAGGAAGAATTGAAACTGAGTTGGTTTTCGATATGATTCACGATGCATTAATGCAAGAGGTAATTCTAATTTTTTTTTAATATATATTAATTAGTGTTTGTTAATAAACATCAATTCATGGATGACTGTTTGGTGCTACATGCATGTTTAGTTCAAAACTATAATCATATCCATATTGCTTTAAGAGTTATGAGCTAACCCGGCCGTTGCAAGGGCCTCAGATCTAGTTGTATAAAATTGTAGGAGTTACAGATACTACTATGAAAATAATGATACAAGTTATTTATCAAAGCAACTTTGGAGGTTATGCGCACTTGCATATGTGACGTGTGAGTATGTGACTTTTATGTTTTTAAAAATGAGCCTAAATTGGTAATCATGTCCAATAAAAACAATACCAACTCCCGCCAGAAGCAGGGTATGGGTAACATGTCCCGTATAATAAAAGATATCATTAATGCTGGATTTCGGGATACTAGTTATACATGGAAATTGCTTTTTAGGTAACAAATGGGAAGAAAGAAACTATTTTAAAGACTTGCCTTCAAAATCGAACGCATGAAACCAGTCAATTTTTGATTTGGGGTACCATCTACAGAAACATTCATCATTTTAAAGCGAGAATGTCCCCATTGATCAGGACTCCACCCAGCTTCCCCTGCAATCAAATTCAATTATTACTTGAAAAGTAAAACAGAAAACTGAAAATAACATTAAGAAAATAGATTTAAAAAATACGGGCTTTTAAGATGTCGGCCCAGGCACAAAAAGGCCAGTCCAAGGCCCGGGCCGGGCTTTCCTCATCTTAATCTGATAAGGGATATCCTACTTGAGACTTTCAAAATTTCATCCTACTGATAAACTAGAAAACCTTTCCAAAGGTAAACAATGACAGATTGACATATGGTAATGAGTTGATCTCAATTACATGATACAAAACATTTTGACACAAAATATAGGAAATTGACATAAAACAGGGACCGAGGGACTTACTCAAACCAGGAATATCTTCAAGTTTACAGACCCTTTTCGGAATTCCAGATTCTTTCTGATAAGAAGAGTCGCAAAATAGGTCAGACCTTCAGACCAGTAAGAGACTAAGAGATTATCACGACCATATTATACATCATAGGAAGAAGATTCTTAACTAAACTGTCATCAAAGTTCACTTTAAATGTTACGTAGATGTGGTGTAAAGTGATTTATACACCCAAGTATACTAATTGTATAAATCTATTTGCATCATTGGTCAAATTTAACGTGATATATAATATCATGCACCTCAATTGTAAAATACATATATGCATGCTCATCATACATAACACGCACCTTTTGGAAATCAATACCAGGGTAGACAATGTGACAATTTGAAAGCTCTCTTATTTTCTCATCAATTGCCTGAAAGACAAAATGCAAACAAAAGTTACATAAAGATAACTGTACATATTCACCATCTGAAAAAGATTGGTGATTTATCAACTTGTCATAATATTTTATGTTCTCTTATTCCTTTATTAATATTAAGATTAAGATATTAAAGCCAAATCATGCAGTCCAATTCACATTTAATAAGTTCTTTTACCTGTCTTTGACGGTGAATCATGGTTGATAAATCAGTGTATGGAAGCTTTGGATCAATTTTACATTCCATAAGAATCCCTCCATCATAATCTTTTATATACCTATAATTTTAAGATAATCAATAAGGTCTANATCAGGACTCCACCCAGCTTCCCCTGCAATCAAATTCAATTATTACTTGTAAAGTAAAACAGAAAACTGAAAATAACATTAAGAAAATAGATTTAAAAAATACGGGCTTTTAAGATGTCGGCCCAGGCACAAAAAGGCCAGTCCAAGGCCCGGGCCGGGCTTTCCTCATCTTAATCTGATAAGGGATATCCTACTTGAGACTTTCAAAATTTCATCCTACTGATAAACTAGAAAACCTTTCCAAAGGTAAACAATGACAGATTGACATATGGTAATGAGTTGATCTCAATTACATGATACAAAACATTTTGACACAAAATATAGGAAATTGACATAAAACAGGGACCGAGGGACTTACTCAAACCAGGAATATCTTCAAGTTTACAGACCCTTTTCGGAATTCCAGATTCTTTCTGATAAGAAGAGTCGCAAAATAGGTCAGACCTTCAGACCAGTAAGAGACTAAGAGATTATCACGACCATATTATACATCATAGGAAGAAGATTCTTAACTAAACTGTCATCAAAGTTCACTTTAAATGTTACGTAGATGTGGTGTAAAGTGATTTATACACCCAAGTATATTAATTGTATAAATCTATTTGCATCATTGGTCAAATTTAACGTGATATATAATATCATGCACCTCAATTGTAAAATACATATATGCATGCTCATCATACATAACACGCACCTTTTGGAAATCAATACCAGGGTAGACAATGTGACAATTTGAAAGCTCTCTTATTTTCTCATCAATTGCCTGAAAGACAAAATGCAAACAAAAGTTACATAAAGATAACTGTACATATTCACCATCTGAAAAAGATTGGTGATTTATCAACTTGTCATAATATTTTATGTTCTCTTATTCCTTTATTAATATTAAGATTAAGATATTAAAGCCAAATCATGCAGTCCAATTCACATTTAATAAGTTCTTTTACCTGTCTTTGACGGTGAATCATGGTTGATAAATCAGTGTATGGAAGCTTTGGATCAATTTTACATTCCATAAGAATCCCTCCATCATAATCTTTTATATACCTATAATTTTAAGATAATCAATAAGGTCTAGGGAAGTAAAGAAGAAATATTGATAAGAAAAGATTATGAGGAAAGATATACATACCCATGCCACCGTTCCTTCTCCAAGAAAATATCTTTTGTAAAACCCTAGAAATGGATAAACACGCGTTTTAATTGGTTCACTAAGATATTTACAGACAAGTTTAAACATGTAACAAAACACAAACAGACATGCAAGGTAACATACTGATTTAGAAGAAAGTAATCGGGATGCAAGGAAACATACAAACTGAACAGAAATGTCTACTTTTTAGAATACGAATGAGTCAAAATAGCTGAGAAAATGTCCAACCTGTTTATTAAAATAACCAACAGCATTGTTGTCTGCGTATGTCAAAAAATGAGTAAGCCCGTCCACATCTCGCGCATGTTGTTTTAAATGATTCATCAGTCTGGTGCCATAACCCTTTACTTGCTCATCTGATGTGATTGCGCAAAAAGCTATCTCTCCAAACTTTTGGCTGACAGGTTACATAGATAATTAAATTATTAACTCGAAGACATTATTAGCAATAAGACATAGTTAATACATGAACATCTATTGATGCCTACTGAGACATGTGACAACTTAGCAAAGCCGATCTCTAAATCAAATTGAGACAGAAGATAACAAGAATCAACTGAAACATGATGAGGTATATATTTGACTAACGATAAAAGAGTCTTAACATACACAAATTCTACAAATGGCCGAAAAAATGAAGAAAAGAGTCTCTCATTGACAGAAAGAATCAAACGAAGAAAATTCTACTATATGACAGAAATAGGAGTTAATACACCCAAAAGGCCAAAAAGACCAGCCATATAAGCATCGAGAAGCAATATACACAAATGAATATCAAAAACTCTTTTCAAAATGAAATTATTCCGAATAGAAAAAGAATAGTAAATCATGTTAGACGTAGAATTTCTACCTTATATAAGGGCGATATGTAATGCCACCAACAACTGTATTGCGCCTGATAACCATTACAGATTTGTGGCCCCTGCATAGATAAAATTTTGATTATCAATGAAGTATATTAACGGGATGAACAACAGCCATGTAAAAATCAAACGAATTGTCAGTAGATAATATCCAGCAGCTTAAAAATGATCTTCGTTTATTTGTAAATTATAACAAACAAACACTGAAGAAAATTCCTGTTAATTACGATCATTAGTATGCATATTCCCTTTGAACATCCATCATGTTCAATACAATACAAAAGACGTTTTTAAGACGAAATGAAAAACAAAAGGCGACATATTTGATACACCATTCTTCCCTGTTTTATAATGGCCAATTGACCATGCGTGAGCTTTTCACAAACCAGCCAGCACCAAACAATTCTATGATATTTACTCTAAAGTATTGTCTTCCTCCATAAATGTAACTCGATTTATCACAAATCTCTCCTATGTAGAAAACATAATACATCACTAACAGCATACCTATCCATCACAAGACGAACAATGTATTCCTTGGGCATGTTAGGTAGCTGCCTTGCAAATATATTCTTCAGTCCAATTAACCTGCCAAATACACAACTATAAGTACAAGTCCAAGTATACTTTATTCTACATAACAGACTACAGCCGTTACAAGGCCTTTTCGTTTATTAAGCACATATAACCTGACGTCTTCCTATGTATATTACTTAACACATACAACCATTGGCTATTATTTCATGTTCGAACGGCTTATTCAGATCTCAACCTCAGTCATATATTGGGACAAGCATCTGCATATCCTACAAAGCTTCATTCAAGCTAATGCCCACTTCCCTCCTACCTATTAAGTCAGTTAAGTTAGTGTCCAAATCTTGACTTAACATATGACCAACCAAGTAACCAACTTGACAATTTATAAGTAGTTTCACACTAATTCCTGAGATTCTGTATATCCAGTTGACCTACTGAATCAACTATCTACCCAGCCGGAAACGCAGACTAGTGCAAATTATCACACAAAACAAGGCTTTGTAATTCTAATAAATTTCTAAAAACCAGGAAATGGTTCGTATTACTACTCTAATGTCACTACAAACTAGCTACATAACCCTTCTCGTTTCAAATGCATGGTACGCTATATAAAAAATTACAAGTACGCAAATAAAAAGAGAACCATATACCATATCATATGCTCGTCAATTTTATCATTCGACACACATACAAACTTCAGCTTCCCCGCTTCCTCCTACACATATACCAACACCAAACCATTAAAAAACGCTACTAAGCTACTAATAACCCATCACTATCAACAAAACAACAATTTAAAAAAACTTAAACCACCTCTCGCTTCAAACTCTCTTCTCGTCCACAATACGCCCCGCTCGTCTGCAAATTCTCCGTAAAAATACTCTTCACCGTCTCCTCCTTCACCGCACCACCACTCGCGTCCTTCGCAACCTCGCTCGGCTCAACTTTCACCGTATTCTCCACTTTCGCCTTCACATTCCTCCCTCCCACACCACCACCACCACCACTACTACTCTCCAACCGCGAAACCGTAAAATTACGCATAGACGTATCGTCGTAAACCTCCTCCTCATCGTCATCATTCAACACGTCTTCTTCAAACTCCTCACTGTCATCCGACTCGTTCCGCACACTGACTGACTCCAAATCGTCGTTTGACGGCGCGTGGTCTTCACTCGCCGTGAGTTTTCGCTTGTGGAGTGATGACGTGGCGGAAGCGGATGCGGAGTGCGACGGTGACGGTGATTGGGAGGAGCGTGAGGAGCGTAACGGCGCCGTTAAGTGTGATGAATGAGTGTCCATTGTTATTGTTATGATTGAAGGTTTAATTTCATGGATTTAAAAGATTTAGGGCTAGTTTTAATTGATCGGTATAAAATTTGGGGGAAATGTTTACCATGTTATTGCCAGATATTTACCACTTTGCCAGTTTGGTAATAAAATAAGTGGCTATGATCCGGGTGATTCAGCCGGTTGAATTATGAACCGGTTTTGTTATCGGAAGTCGGGTTTAGGAAAAAGTCGGTTGAACGTGTAACCGGAAATTCGGCCGGTTAATTAAAAGCCTTATAATGAGCTTGAGTTTGGTTCAGCTCGTTTACACCCTTTATGTGTAATAATTTTGATTTAAGGTCGGATCCGCTGAACTTTTTGTTTATGTAAGCTTAGAGTGTTATAATGTTAAATGATTTTTTTCTTTTTTTTTCCTTTTTTAGGTTTTACTACTATAATAGACGAGTACCCATACATAACAACGGGATTTTATAGCGACAGATCATTTATTGATAAAAAAAAATTATGGGTTATAAACGAAAAATAATAAATATCTAGTTATCTTTTATTGATTCGTTGAATGTCATGGTGCAATTGTTTTAGTTGAAGGGTTGTATTCCTTAATATCAGTCGTGCGGTGTGCTACCTGATGCGAGGATTGCGGCCTCACAAAAGGTTTTACTTCTCAAGGGATCTTGAGAAGCTTGCAATCCTCTAGGCAGTGTACCTGATTGTTCTCTAGTAGAATAGTGTCGTTAGGATTTGAAGTGTAATTCAACTAGGTCTAAGGGTGAGGGATGATTCTTTTTGTATTTTATATTTTATGAAAGCAAGTAAAAATCTTGGATTTGGAAGACTGGGCGGAATTAGTTGCTATTCAACTAACCCAAAACTGCTAATTAAACTAATAAAATAAAATAACAAGAAAGTAAAGTGGTGGAATTCTTATATGAGACAAATGTGTTTACTTAGATTTCACTACTCTCTAGTTATCTCTTGTTGATTTGTTGAATGTCACAATTGTTTAGTTGAAGGATTGTATTCCTTAATACCAGTCGTGGGGGCGTACACGTCCTTCTCCAACTCTATGAATATCTATTTCTTCTTATGACGACACGTTTAGTATCCCATCATAGAATCATTAACATCTACTCATGCATTAAATACAATCAATAAAATCGTAGTACACATCCAATTACGTTTCTTAAGACGTTCAAGCTTGTTACACAAAGGAGGTTAGCCAGTTTTCTTAATCCTAACGTGAGTCAATCAACCAAACAATAAACAACTCATCAACAATCAACAACTAGGTTTCATTAGATCTAATAAAACACTAAGTAATCTAAGCTAGCATGTTAATGTAAAGAAAAGATAAATAATTAATCAAACAACATATAGACATATTGAATGATTAAAGGAAAATTTATCTTCAATTGAACATGGAATAAAAGAGGGTTTGAAACCCTAAAAAAGCTGTAAAATTCGGACTAGGGTTTATGTCTCAAAAGGTTCACACTAATGAATGAAAAATCCAAAACTATATATAGAATTACAAAGGTGACGGCGTCAGGTTATGAGTCCTGACGCCGTCAGCTCGCCGTCATTAGGGTTTCGTGTTGTGCAATTAAGTCTTCTGACGTCGTCACGTTCAAATCTCTCTGGGCCGCCTCGTGTAAATTTTGTACCAGACGGCCTACATCTAATAACACCTAACGCCGTCAGGTGTAATATCTTCAAAAGTTATCTAGAGCGTTACTTGTAATATCTTCAAGTGACGGCGTGACTGTTTAAGGCGTGACGCCGTCAGGTGTAATTTCCTGACTTGTTTCTTAATTTTGTCGTTTTCTTCACTTTTGAGTCCAAAAACGTTCAAAATGCTTCATTTTCCAGAATTCACGTCCCAAGTACCTAAAATGAAAAAAGAAACGATTTGAGGTAATATTTGACCATATATTTACGATTTAGGGCTTAAATGACCCCTTAAAAGCGTATCAAATAAATCCTTATCACTACCTTCCCCAACTCTATGAATATCAATTTCTCTTATGACCGCACGTTAAGCACTGTATCATAGAATCATTAACATCTATTCATGCATTAAATACAACGAGAAAAACCGTAGTGCACATACGATTACGTTTTTTAAGACGTTCAAGCTTGTTATACAATGGAGGTCAGCCAGTTTTCCTAACCTAACGTGAAGCAATCAACTAAACGATAGACAACTTATCAATAATCAATAAGTAGGTTTCATTAGATCTAAGCAAACACTAATTAACTTAAGCTATCATATAATAAGGAAGAAAAGATAAACAAGTAATCAAACAACACATAGATATATTGAATGATTAAAAGAAAACTTAACTTCAATTGAACATGGAAGAAAAAGGGTTGTGAAAACCCTATAAAAGTTGTAAAATTCGACTTAGGGTTTATGTCTCCAAAGTCGCACACTAATGAATGAAAAATCGAAAAGTATATATAGATTTACAAAATTGACGGCGTCAGGTTGTAAACCCTGACGCCGTCAGACCGCCGCGATTAGGGTTTCTTCTTGTGCAAGTCGACCTTCTGACGCCGTCACTCTATTCGTCGTCAGGTAGGATTCTGACGCCGTCACTCTTTAAGTCTTCTGGGCCGTCTCTTATAACATTAACACTAGACGACCTACTTGTAGTTACACCTGACGCCATTAGGTGTAAAACCTTCAAAAGTTCTCTAGAGCGTCATGTGTAAATTTTCCAAACTCCATCATCTTCAAGTGACGCTGTCACCTATTAAAGCGTGACGCCGTCTGGTGCAATTCCTGACAGGTTTTCCACGACTTTGCTGTTTTCTTCACTTTTTAGCCCAAAAAAATCTAAAATGCTCCAAATTCCAGAAATCACGTCCCAAGTACCTAAAATGTGAAAAGAAGCGATTTGAGGCAATATTTGATCATATAAACAAGATTTTTGACTTAAATGACCCTTTAAAAAGGTATCAAATAAATCCTTATCAATACCCCAAAAGCAACCCAATCATTCACTCCATCATAAACGGATGACGTCGCTTCTCAATCCTCCCTTCACGAGCCAAATCCAGTACAGCAATCAACCTAGCTAACATCTTGCGTTCCCTCTTTTGCGTTTCAACCATAAACTCAAGACCCAGACACCCAACATCATGAAAGGGACAGAAACATTCACCCTCTTGAATCATTTTATCTCTTTTCCCAATCTTTCACATTAAATCATCACATGTTTCACCGAGAACCATGATCAAACCCTCATTTTCAGTAAACTCTTGGTTAAAAAGAAAGTTGAACACATCTGCAAGATCATCAGAACAAGCAGCCTTTTTTAGTTCTTGAAAATGTGGAGTGCGAGACATATTTTCTTGCAAATTTTTGGATCTCAAGAATTGTAAATGACATGTGAGAAAGAAAGAGGAAAGCAGTTTATATAACCGGTCAGGTGCAACTACCAACACAAACGAAATGGGAATAGTAACCCTTTCGTTTACACTTCCCATGCAACTTTATAAACACATAAAAAAAAAGNAAAAAAAAAAAAAAAAAAAAAAAAAAAAAAAAAAAAAAAACCCCTTAAAAAAACAAGTACAATAACTATGATTAAATCTGAATCTAAAAAACCATACATAACAAATTATCAACATATTTCTACTAAACATAAACATAGCAATCAAACGGCCACACCGCAGCATCACGTAGGTTATTTTGCTTGTTTATTTTATAGGTCATGATTTTCATGTGTTGTATGATTATTTGCTTGTATGTTTTTAATGTGTCCTTTTGTTACCGGCTTGGATTATTATGCTTTCATTGTTCTTGTTTTCTTGCATCTCTATCTTCAAACTTACCCTTTCTTGTACACTTTTACCCTCACAGTTTATTTTGTGGAAGGTCTTTTTGGAAGCATTCTCCTACTTTCAAGTTTACCCTAAAGTAGGGGTATGATCTATCATTCTATTTACATTCCACCTCCCCCATATCTCGTGCATATGGGGTTAAGTATTGTTGTTGTTGTTGTTGTTTAGGGGGTTTTCTAACTTGTGCCATGGGACATAACTTTAGAAGCATTAATTAGGAGCAAAATCAACCGAAAGCGACTCGGCCGGACAAACCGAACCGAACCGGGCCTAATTGACCTTATTCGGTTTGGTTTTCGATTTTCTATATAATTATTTCGGTTTTACTCGGATTGGGTCAAAACAACTATCGGTTCGAACTAGCTAAACCGACATGACTCGACCCAAACCGACCTTATTCGGTTCGGTTTTGGTAGGTTTTACTCGGTCTGTTTCCCGGTTTATGTTTTATCCTTAATCGGTTTTAGTCGGATCGAATTTGACCCTTACTCAGCCCTATCATTAATTAAACATAACTATTTATTAAATTAAATTCATTTCCATTTAAAAATGATGTTAAACTTGGTAAATAAAACAATTGTGGAAAGTAATAATATTAACTTACATTTAATGATAGTAATTTTAGTAGTATATTAAACGAGACATGCAGAACCCGTGCTACGCACGGGCTAAGAATCTAATTGGTAATCGTGTATTCTTTCTGTATATTGGCGAGTACTTAATTATTGTTTCGTATGTTGTATGAAATGTTTTAACTTTCTTGTATAAAAATTTAAAAGTATTTGATGTTGTTTTGTTTTGTGGTGTTGTATTTTATATGGGCTTTTGGTTATTAAGCTGTGATGGTTTTGTTTCTTTTGACCTATTACTTATTTGCATGATAAAAAATAGCTTTATTTTTTTTGGTCTATTACTTAGCCCTACAATACTTGTCCATTAGATGGTTTTTTCATGGTAATATGAAGCACACGGGGTCTATCTAATTGGTCATAGTTTAATGTGCGTTAAATAATTTCTTTATTAAGTTTGTAAGTTAAAGTTTGTGTAATAATGTATATATAATAATGCCACATAAACTGTATAAAAATCGTTACCACTTTTAAATGTAAAAGTAATTGATCGATATATTGAGAGTAGCTTAAATGCAAAGATGATTGCTATTCTTCTTTCATGTAACATCTACAATCAATAAGTGCCTCAATGAATACGTGAACACTTCGTATGCCTCTCAATAAACACACTTGCACTTCGCAAGTAATTGATCAATAAATTGAGAGTAGCTTAAAATCAAAGATGATTGCTATTCTTCTTTCATACTTTATTGCATGGTTATGATTCATTTTATTAGAAGTTTCTCTTAGTTGTTAAAATCACTTTAAAAGCACCCTCCAAATACCCTCTAAATCAGTATAAACACAAATGACATTGTCCTTTAATGATTCCAAAAACAAATAACAAAACTATTTTTTTTTGTTCGACTTTTTAATTTTCTTGAAAAAGTGATTGAGTATAAAAAAATTATTGCCTAACAATGACATGGCGTATATGCTTATAACGTGGAAGTTTATTATATGACGAACATTCATTCATACTTTTTTATTTAATAGAGTTTGAATTTTATGTTTTAGCATGATCATGATGATACAAAGGTTAAAAAATATAACTTTCACATCATGAGATTACAAAATTAAAGCTCAGGTTAATTAATCCTCCAACAATTCAGTATATACATATATGGATATCAAAGAGTCAAAAAGATTAAACGCAAACAAAATATTAACATTCAAATCCATCCAACTATTGAGTGTCGCAATTGAATCATCAATAAAATTTAGACTAATTAGAGGATGATTCAGCTTCATATATTGTAGACAACCGAAACCTAAAGGACCGAACAGCCAACCGAGTTTGCCTCGATGAATATCTTTGCATTCCATTGGTTGAGCATGATTTCGACACTCCTAAGCTCGAAGACGATTGTTGTTGGCATCTTTCTTGTGAGGAAAGCTTTGCATGAACATAATAGTTTCTCGGTAGTGATTGGTCTCTTGTTTAATCTTTTCTTCTTTCTCCAAGTGGACTTTAAGTTTCTCTTCGTCATATTTTTGTTGTTGCAACTCGAGTTGAGTTAGTTTTTTTGCTTTTTTCCTCTTCTTTTTATTCTAATTCTTTTTTTTCCTTCATCATTCCCTGACATTTGGAAAATCGATAATACATATAACAATAGAACTTAACTTTATCCCTCACGAATACTTTTTTTAAGAAAACGAAATGAATGAATTTAAGTTGGCCACCCACTCCTCATGCATGAGGGGTCAAATAAAATCAAATACATTTTACGTGAATAAATATATTTTGTAAAAGGGAAAAAAAAGACATACGGTTGTTGGTCAAGATATCATCTCCTATACCATCTTCTTGCCCAAACCTATCATGCAAAAACAACACATATAAGATTGCTAACAATCAATCATTAACAATACAATCACAAACAAATACCCATATGTCAGCATGTTTGCCAACGTTATTAATCATTTTGGAGCTGCTCATTATACACGACAACAACCAAAACTAAACTTAGTATCATATCACATTACCAAAAGAAACAATTCAAATGAATAACTATACATCACAACCATTTTTCAATAACCTTCTTCATCAATGACTCATGAACGCCACAATGACTAAAATGAGTTTGGTTGAACGTGGTGTCGGCGGCGGAAATAGTTGATGTTGGTCGGTTCTGGTGGATGTGGCGGTGGAATAATTTGTTGTGGGTTGCTAAATTGTGCTATTTATACTCAAAAGAAGTAGTTGAAAGAGTTACCCAATTAATTTTCCTATTAAAGATCAAGTAATGCATACTCTAATAATTAAAATAGACTCTCCAAATGTCTTACCCCATGTAACCTTTAAAATCATAAGTGCTAATGAATACCTGAACACTTCGCATGCCCCTCATAAACATGGACGCTTGACATGGACGTGACATTAATCTTGATTCTCGCATGGCTATATTTTTCACTTCTAAAAACTATGTCATCAATGCTCCTCAAAAAATTGGTGTCATTAATACTCCCCCTTAAATTTTAGGACTCAATCTTATATGTTTATAGATGTTTTAAGCATGTATCACCAACTCACATATAGAAAATCATATCTTTAAAATAAAGAAATATTGTAAAACATCAAATACCTAAAACAACATTAACTTTAACATGTCTACTCGAATTAAGTAAGTGGATTGAAATTGCTTCAAAAACTATACATAAGTCAATTTAATAATATTGAATATTTGAACAATAATGTATTAATAAATGTACAAAGATTTATTTTTGCCTTCTCAAAGTCAAAATGAATATTTATAAAGTTATAGATACGTTGTTAGTAGCTTTGGGGTTTGTTCGTGATTGCTTAGAAATTTCCCTTAACATACAATATTCTCTTCCCTTATCTATTGCAAATGATTTGAAAAAATATGCTCTAATTAAAAATGCTTTTATTTAATGTGAAGACGAATGGGTCAATGTACAACTTTGAATCAATCAAGACTTGATTGACTATCGGAACTTTTTTGTTTATTTAAGCTAGAATATATTGATGTTAAATTATTATTTTTTTTTTAGTTTTTATGATCGTAGAATGATATCGACTATAACTATAAACGTCAGTGGATTACAGAAGTGGATACTTTGACAGAGTTTTCACACATATGTCTTGACATATGTTTCGGTTATCATCATCACCATGATCAACTTCAACCAACCTTTTATTTTAATCATGATTTTAGACATTTTGCCACACAGACTTAAAACAAGAAAAATTCTTCTTCTTCTTCTTTTAGTGAAAAAATAATATATTGATAGGATATCAACAAAATCCCCGATGATAATACACTTGAGTTGCTCATGATACAAACTTAAAACTACTTCGACTGAGACAAATAATATAGTTACTTGAATTCTAAAATGGGAACTGTTGAACTTGATAACTTGAGCTAAGATTAAGCATTCTAAGTTGAACACATAAGTTGCCATTGAACAATTGAACTTAACCAAGAACATGAGACTTGAAACAACATGGATCTGAAGCGAACTTGTGACACTACTAAACGCTTGAACCTTGAACATTTAGCATAACTGAAGACTTGAGCATCAACATTTGAAACACATGAAACTTGAACCTTGAAATCTTGAGCCAACCTTGCTCAATAGTCTATGCGATATAAGTTTCCATACTCTTAAATTTGGTTTATTAAAGGTATCTGAGTAATATTTACTAAAAACTGGCTACCGTTCATCAGTTTTAAGTATATCTTTAGAATAACGAATTGTAAAACATCAAATATCTAAACAATATAATTAACTTTAACATGTCTACTCTAATTAAGTAAGTGGATTGAAATTGCTTCAAAAACTATACATATGTCAATTTAATAAAGGGATGATAACTTAAAAATATATTTAACTTGACACTTTTTTGAGTGTTATGTAGTCAAGTTTATTTTGTTTCTATTGTATACATAAACTTGTGAATTTCGACCTTTACATGTATTTTATTCATATGTAATGGCCAATTTACCCATCGTTGTTAATAGGTTGGTTAAAAAACGTTGGGGTTAAATAGTCACAAAATACACATAAAGGTCGAAATTCATAAATTTAGATATACAATAGCAAACTAAATAGTTGGCTACACAACACTCGAAAAAGTGACAAGTTAAATACATTTTTTTTATAACTAGCAGGGTACCCGCGCATTGCGGCGGCGGATACCCTAAAATAAAAATTTTCGGTGAATCGTGTATTTTATTTTATTATGTTCTTTTTGACAATAAATTTATGAATATCAAAAATTTCGTTTAACCCGTGCGGGCTCGAGCCCATTTGCCTGTTGCCCGTTGCCCGTTCGGGCTTCAATATTTATATAATGTGCTTTATTATTTTTATTACTGACATTTAATATAGGAATTGTGTTTAAGTTGGTTGTACAATATGATTAATAATTTGTATTTTTTATGTACAATGTGTTTTAATAATTGTATTAATTGTATTTATTGACAAGTTAATTAATTGACCATATTAAATATTTTGGTCACATTAATAGTTCTTTGCATTTTGTACATTAAGTTTCAAGACTTGTAAGTTATGTAGTAGAGAAATTATGTACAAGCTATTGAATTTATTTAATAGAGAGAATTGCATATATACCCACTAAAACTCAAAAACTTGCATATTTCCCCAAAATACAAGTTTTCAATGCATGATGTATAATGCAAGTTAATCATGTTTTGGGTATATATATGCAAATATGCAAGTTTTAGTGGGTATATATACAATTGCCCCTTTATAATAAGCAAGCTAAATTTTAAGTATTTCTATTTAAAGAATACTTTCCTCCATTATAAGATAGTAAGATATATTAGTAATGCAATCGTATGCTACTTTCCCTTTTATTGGAATTTGATTATCTGACTTAAATGGTGTTTCATCTTTTAATTAATGAAATTAATACATCCTATTTAATCTTTGGTACAATGAATGCATATAGCCTATATAAATCGATAATGGGTTTTCTTCATTCTCAAAAATTCGCAATGTCTATTCTCATTTTCATTACAATTCTTTTCTTCATCCCCACATTTTCATGTGAAAATTCAGTTAATAATTCTATGCCTTGTTTTTTAACTAATGAATGACATTTATTTGTTATGAATGATCTGCCAACTGAACTCTTTTTTGGTATCCATCATAAAGATCCACCTATTGAGTCATCTTGTAGTGGTTGTTCCCTTCAATCTGGGATAATTTTTGATTGGTACTTTGTCCAACAGGTAAAGTGTCGGTAGGCGATTTCACTTGGGGCTCAAGAACAGTTAACGTTGATTTGTATAGTAAACACATTAGTAACATCTGCTATAAATTTAGATTTTTATTCCCTATGCAACATTGTTATTGGTTAGTTAAACCAGATGGATTTTATGTATCTCGAAAGAACTCGTCATTCCCAGGATCAAACTGGCAGTTAATAAATCCTTGGCCCGAGAGTATTATGTAACTATTGTAATGTTATATTTGAAACCAATATAAAACAAAACAAATATAATAAAGTATCATTTAATTTTCTTGTGTGCTTTGTTTTTTTTATCCTTTGTCAAAGTGATTCTAACATTAGAGTTATAGCCCAGTACCCGGGCATTGCAGCGGCGGGTACTCGTGTGATTATATTTTTTGGCGATAGCAAGATTTTTCCAATGCATTACTATATATATTAAATAGCATTCCATACGACGGCGTTCTATGAACAGGAACCTCGGCCCGTTTCCATGCTTTTTTCCTGGCCCGGTTTTCTGGCGCAATCCGCCTTTTTTTTACGGCGGTTTGTTATCTCCAGAATATCAGCAAAGATTCAAGAGGCGGTTTGTTATCTCCCAAAGCTTCTTGAGGTTCCAGGTGTCTTTATCACTTCTTGCTTGATCTGTCTCCACAAACGAATTTTGCAAAAAAGAATTTCATAAATCGCAGGTTTGATGTTTATAATTAGGGTTTTGTATTCATTTTGGGATTTTTGTGAAAGGTGTTTCGTTTAAATTTAGGGGGTTTTATGAAATTAGGTTGTTTGGGATTGGGATTTCGTATTTCGTAAGTGATTATTTAGTTATTGGGGGTGTTTGCCTCAGCTTATTCATCACGCTTATGGCATTATCTGGTTTTCAGGTATTAGATAGTTTTTTTTGGGGTAAAAGGGAGTAATCCTGCACCCTGGTAAATATATTAACCAAAACGTTGAAGTACAATGGATATGGGTGAAATCCCATATCTCAGCCCGTTACAGGCAAAAAGCTTACATAACAAGATACTTCTTATCTTCTAAACAAGAAAACAAACCACTACTCAAATGATAACATAGGACATAACGAAATAAAATTACTTCCTAAGACCTTGAAGCTTGGTGCCATATATGGCATTAAAAGCATCCAAATTCCCTGGAAGATCATAAACCTGGTTCGCATAGTCATCGTAGTCATAGTCATCATAATCATCTTCAAACTCTTGGCCACCACCGAATAGATTAGCAGACTCATCAAATGGGTTAGCAACCACCTCATCTTCAGAATCAGAAACCACAATCTCTCCCACCTTAGAAAAAGGGTTAAGTCTCTTAGTAGAAGAGGCGGGCGGAGTACAAGAATCAATAGTTTTAGGAGCCACAACCGACTCCTTCTCTTTCAAATCGCTCACAAGGGGTTCTTGTGATGCATTACCTGTCTTAGTAGACTCATCTTCATTAACTTCCATTGTACGACCAGATTCCCCATCCTTGTTAGTGTCATTAGTAGGAATGCCGAAAGCATCCGTATCTTCCATATTAAGAGCATCAAACTGGTTAGATGTAGAGATCTTCGTTCTACTCGAATTAGCCACAGTAGAAGCATTCTTCTTATTGCCATCCACTTTCTTAGGTTCAGGAGGAGTCTTTTTGGGTCGATACTGAAACAGCTTACCCACAACACGTTTAAGAACCCCTCCTTGACCCAGAATAGTAGAACCACCTTGTTTCCCTTTCTTCTTATTATTGACAGTCTTGAAACCATCATTAACAGTCATAGTAGGCTGGACAGGAGGTAACTCAACTTTAGGACAATCAATAAGAGTATGACCAAAAATCTTACACTTATCACAACGCGGTGGTTTTCACTCATATTCAACCCGAATCTTCTCAATAGTAGACCCCGAACCATCAAGTAAAGGTATCTCAACAGTGAGGCTATCCCTAAGCATCTCATCCGACTTCACTTCAATCATGCATCTAGCAAAACTACTACGGCCCCATGATTCCTTGCACATTTGGCTAGTATAAGTGTCTAACCTTTTGGGCGTACCAATCAATGTGGCAAGAAGACTGAGACCATCATCAGAAAACATAGCAAGAGGCACATCATGGAATTTAACCCACACCGTGATGTTAGTCAAATCCTCTTTAAGTAGGTTAGTGTTTAGAGTCCATGGTTTGAGAATAATAGGAACATTTCTAATCAACCAAGGACCATTTTCAAGCACCTCATCAACACCTTTCTTCGAGTTGAACTTAAAGAAGAAGAACCCCTTAGCATTCATCATTACCTTATGTATACCAAACTTACCCCACGCATTGCGTACATAGTAATCAACAACAGGAAATGCAAGGCGTTGACCAATGAAATACCCATAAAGAGTATTCTCAAACCTCATTTTCACCTCTTCAACCACTTTCATGGGGACAGAAAGATCCACGCCATTAGCTTTCATGCTACACTCCAGCCTACGAAAGTTAGATGTGTGTTGCTTAGGCTCATTAGAGGTAGCACTAGCATATGATGTAGGAGGTTGTTTCAAAGCATCCACACCAACCTTATCAATCCCAATAGCCCCATGTGCATTCATATCAACCTTATCAGAACTATGAGACTTGATAGAAGCCCCATGTGGACCATTTGGATCATTAACTAAAGGATCACGTGAAACTGGCTTCACTTGGTTATTCTTGTCCACGATCGTAGATAATTCAATATCTCCATAATCAACACTCAACTCAGTAATAATAGGACCAGACGATGCAAGTATAGGCTGATTAGAACTAGGAGTAACATCCTTAGGTATTGGATAGTTGGACAACTAATATGCGGGTATGGTTTACTGATTTTTTCTAAAAATTTTATTCTCATCTTTACGGTTTTCATTCTTTTTGTGTTTTTATGAATTGGATATCTTGAAAACTAGGCTTATGTTAATTTAAATATGGTTTAATTTAGGATTAGGGTATCTATAAAAAGTTTTCAGCTTTTAAATTCATCAGAATCAAAATATTCAACTCGTGTGGTAAGAAAATGCTTACATGTGGTTGTCTAACGAATCTTAAGCTTATTGTGCTGATGCGTAACCCAAATATCAGGATACCAGGTGTAGAGGATAGGAAACTGAAGATTGAGAGAGATAGCGTAATATGGGATTGAAGGGTATTGCAGACAAGAAATTGGTGAAGACGCTGGCATGCCTTCTGGTAAGGTATATCACACTTTTGTTGTTCAGCTTTTGTGACAAATAAAAGTTGTGTAACACATTAATGTTTTCATTTTCATGTTTTGTAGGAGACCCAACGACACATGCTTTTACACTTTTTTGTGTCTGTATCAGTTGCTATATTAACGGGTCGTTACTCTAGAGTACTCCAAAAACCGTTGAAAAGCTAATAGTGCCACAACGTCATTAGTAACATGTCATGGTCGTCTAAAAGCATAATTTCAGTGATTCAGTACCACGCAATTAAGTATTCTTTTTACTGTTTCAGTATTGTCTTGGTTGCTTTCAATGGGTTTGTTGAGTGGGTTAGTTCAGTTGTTGGTTTCAGGGAGCGTATTTACTGTGGTGGGTTCAGTGAGCCTGTTCAGTTTGTTGGTTAAGTGCATTGGTTCAGTTATTCCTTTAGTAAGTGGGTACAGTACGTTGATAACTTCATTTTCATGTTGACTATTTTTTAATGTTAAACGAAAGGAGTCGTACCCAAGATGCTTCTTTCCTTATGAAAATACGAGAAATTATTTTCAGAAATATAGTTTTGGAGAGTAGTGATTTAGGCCCCGTCTTAAATATAAACTGTAGCCTATAAGATTTTGATGGCTACTGTTGTTCTTTAGTTGTGATCAACAAAATAGATATAACTTCTATTTTCTTCGTGATCTAGATGTCATCACTTAATAACATTCATTTCGTCCGTATATTATCGGTATTCAACTCACGACACTCGATTGAATTTTAGAAAGTTCCTTAGTTGCAGACAAGATTTTTCAACTACATTAAATATCTATCCTGGGATCACGAGACACATTTTGCTTGCGTGTGTATTTATTTGATGTTTTAGTGTTTGTTTCTTTTGAGAACGGCAATTGTTTGTTGTTTTATTTTAGTGACAACTTAAAAAGTGTTTTAGTACCAATGTGTCTTTTTTGGTTACTGATGACACAAGCCTTTCATAATAAATCAATTACTTTATTTTGAGTTAAAAATGAAACTAACGCTCCTTAATTTACATGAACAGTGAGGACACGATGACAAGCAATTCAGATTACTCGAGTCAGCCAATCACTTCAACTATAAATGTTGATACAAGTTTGATAAGTGGTTCAGCAAATCAGGTTTGATGTTATTATATTTGCTAAATGGTTCAAACCTTATGTTTCATAATTTTAGTCATGTGCAAATAAAGAATTGGTTTCTGTCTAATAGTTGTAAGCAAGGCTCAGTGAGCCGAACAGAAGAGTCTGAATTAGAAAGGAAAATGCAGGAGTTGGAGACCAATGAAAGCGTGCTGCAGAGTGCATCGTTCCTTTATTCAAGGAGTGGAATATTATTTCATAGGTCCGGTTTATTTTGGAAGTGCAAACTGCAAAACCCAGTTACGATTTACCAGTCCAACAATTGGAATGCTTTGCTTGCCCAGGTGCTCTTCTATTATCGAAGTCTTAATGTACTCTTTTGAAATAAAGTCATGTTTCAATATATACATAAATGGGTTGAAAAAAACCCCGCCCGGCCGCAACGCAGCCGGTTGTCGCCATTCTCGTTGCTTTTAAAAAGGAAAAAAAAAAATGTCAAGCACAGGTTATTAATTGGAAATTAGGGTGTTTTAAAGATATGAATAATAAGATGATTTATGTGTACCATTTGATATATTAAGTGTTCAATTTTCAATTTTTCAGCAAACTATTAAAATGGTGGTTACAAGTTTAGCGGGTTACTTTTATTAGAAATGTTTTTTGTTTTTAAAATTTCAAGACTTTTTTATTTAGAATGTCCTAAACACTTTATATAGTAGTATGGATTATTATTTTGTACCAAGTGCATTATTAATTGTACTTTTTAGAGAGAGTATTTTAATGATATCATTAATTCTAGCATTACTATACATGAATGTTACAAGTTAACAAGTGTTCAATTTTTCAATTTTTCAGCAAACTATTAAAATGGTGGTAATTTAGCGGGTTACTTTTATTAGAAATGTTTTTTGTCTTAAAAATTTTAATACTTCTTTATTTAGAATATCCTAAACACTTTATATAGTAGTATAGATTATCCCTTTAATCTCTACTACTTATGAATAATGTATATCTTTTCTTAAAATTCTAAAACTTGAATCTTGAAATTTAAATTAATGTAATTGGCCTAAATTACCTTTAAGTACCCTTTAAACTTGACAACTTTTAAAAAACTTGGCAACTTAAATTATGTTTTTTCCTTGATCAATTATAAAGTTGACAACTTTAAAAAAAAAACACACTATATTAATTTTAAAAAACACATGTTTTTTATTTCAAAAGACACATACTGTGCATCAAGGGTCAAATCAAAATCACGATTTCGCAAGTATAATTATTTGCCTGTCACTTTGCTCGAGTATCCGTGTAGTAAATTTGAATATTTGAACAATAATGTATTAATAAATGTACAAAGCTTTCAATTTTATTGTTATCAAAGTCAAAACCGAATAGAGGAATTCTATATATATATATATATATATATATATATATATATATATATATATATATATATATATATATGCAATTCTCCCGACGAATATTTATGAAGTTATAAATGTGGATAGTTTTAGTAGCTTGGAGGTTTGTTCCTTATTTGCTAGCAAATTTCCAGTGACATTCAATATTAACTTCGCTTATATAAATGATTTGGACAAACATGTTCTTATTAAAAATGTTGTTATCTAATGTGAAGACTAATGGATTTTTCTATAACTGTAAATATATGACGACTATTGGACACAAAATAAGCACTTCTAGCTGACTTGAAATTTATAGAAAAGATTGGGTGAATATACAAATTTGAATCAGTCAAGAAACTTGAATATTTGAGGACCCTTTAACTTCTTAAGCTTGGCCCTAACGAAAAATTGGTCCCTTGCCAAAATCCGAACTTGTTTAAGGTAAGCTTCATAACTCATAACGCCGTTTTGAATAGCTTTGTCGAGTGCGTACATTACATCTTCCAAAGCTTTATCCTCGGCTAGCAAATCCATCACTAGTTGTGAGTCCTCATTAACACATTCAAATGCATCTTCCACATTTCCTCCCATGGCCACATTTAAATTTACTTTGTTAACGGTCAGCCAGTTTATCAACATATCAGCTTCATCAGTGGTTTCCTTTACTTTCTGCTTTAGATCAGCCTTTTCACGATCTAGTCCAATGATTATGTCGTGAGTAGTGTTAACACGCATCTTCATCTCATCTTGAAGAGTACTAAGTTTTTCCACTTCATCGTTTGTGTATTCCCTCAATGCAATCATGTCATAGTGAAGCATGCACCAAAGACGGTCCATACATTCCATTTTCGACATGTAAGAAGGGTGGGACGAGCTAGGAACATTGACAACATTGAAAGGATGGTCTAAGGTAAATATTTTTACAAGGTTGTATACAAGACCTAATAAGTCGTACCCAAAAGGGTCCCATGTTTGAAGATACGACGAGGTTGTCACTCCAGAAAGATCCACAAATGGGTGATTTGGACGAATTGGATTTGTTGGATCTAATGTTACTTGAACAATAGGTGCCATGTTAGGGTAGTGTTCATGAATCCAAATGTTTATATGGACAAAAGGCAACGAGTGAGACACATGTAGGTTCCCTTCGACTTTTAATAAAGTCACCATGGTTCCATCATTGTAAATAAATGGGTCGATAACAGGACACAAAGACGGGTACTCTTTATGAAGAGAATGCAAGTGTTGTCGTATGAGCCATTTTTGGTTAGGATCAGAATACGCTAAAGCATATGCAGAGTCGCAAAACATCGCATGATCGATGATATCAACTAGAGATGGTGATGCCATGATGAAGAGAGTTGAAAGATTGGTCCCAAAGTACTCGGGACTATTGTACAAGAAGAACATGTGATTTATAAGTGAAATTTGCTAATTAGGCGAATAAAATACTAATTTGATAAAGAATTTTCAAAAGTCAAGTTCATTATTTTAAAAGCTGAAATTAGGCATTTAATTGCTTGGAAATTTCTAATGACATACACAGTAATACCAACTTCCTTATCTACTCATATTATAATAGCAGGGTACCCGCGCGTTGCGGCGGCGGGTACCCTGAAATAAAATTTTCCGGTGAATCATGTATTTTAGTTTATTATGTTCTTTTTGACAATAAATTTACGGATAACAAAATTTTCGTTTAGCTCGTGTCTGTTCGGGCTCGAGCCCGTTGGCTCGTGTCCGTTCAGGCTCTAGCCCCTTTGGCCCGAGCCCGTTCGGGCTCGAGCCCATTTGGCTCGTTGCCCGTTCGGGCTTGAATATTTGTATAATGTGCTTTATTATTTGTATTAGTGACATTTAATGCAGGAATTGTGTTTAAGTTGGTTGTACAATATGCTTGATAATTTGTATTTTTTATGTAAGGGGTGTTTTAATAAGTGCATTAATTGTATTTATTGACCAGTTAATTAATTGCATTTAATGTACATAATGTTTATTTATTGTATTTAATGTTAGTATTAATTGTATGTTANTCGGCTTCAAGATCCTATGGGTCTCGGGTAGGTGATTGCCATTTTGTTTTTCGTTTTGATTTGTTGTTAAGTTTGTGTGCTTCGAACGAATCAAGAAATGAAAATAACATACTTGTTATCTTTCTTATCTTATGTTCGGATATTAATTGAAGCATAAGCTTCAAAAAAAAAAAAAAAAAGATCGATGATGTATATCTTTTCGTGGTTTTGGACCTTCAATGGTTTGATATAACTTGTGAATACCACGAAAAAATAAAGCTGAGATCGTAAGACTTTTAATTACGTTTCGAGTCTTGTTGTAGTAAGGAGATCGGATAGCAATGATGTTGTAGAAGACGTTGATTGATGGGTTTTAGGATAGGATATGGATGTTGTTGTTGTCGTATGCTGATTTTGGTGAAGGGATTTAGGATTAGATTGAATTTGTTGTTAGTTTTGGTGGTTGTTAATTGGTGAATATTGTTGTTTCTGTTCTTCCTCTTCTTTTCGTTTGTAGTTAGGATTTAGGACTGCCATTGGTTTTAATGGAGGGTTGTACATTGTGCCTAAATGCTTGTAATTTTGGGTGTAGGGGTGTTTTTAATAGCATTAATGTAGAATTCTTAGCAAAGTGGTCTGAATTTCGTTGCATGCTATTTTTGTTGTACACCATGCTTTGGTTGTTGTAATAATGAAAATTGGTAGCTTTAAAGTGTTGTAAACCATGCATCATTTTTTGTAAATCTGAAATTTTTGGTGAGAGAGTGCTCCCTCTGTTATATGTAATATAGATATTATAATTTGGAGTTTTGGACAGTTTGTTTGTTGTACTCCATCTGTTTATTAACAATTCATTTCAAATGTTAGTTTGACTGTTAAGATCCATCTTGTTTCTTGCTGCATATTGACAAAATTTGTCACAATATTTTACTTTAATGATAGTAATTATGTCTTTATGGGAAAATAATGCCAAAATTCTAGTAGTTATTCTATGAAATAACAAAAAATGAAGATTATTTAAAAATTACTCTATGGGATTACCTTTGAACTTTCAGTGAGTAAATTTTGGAAAACATGCAAATTATTTATTTAAGCATGATTTTCTTGTGACATGCAAATCCTTTTATGATATAAAATTTGCCAAATTGGGATTATGAAATGTTGTGTGTCACTTTCAAGCTTGACATGCATAGTTTTCTCACCAAACCTAAAGTAAAATATAGTTTTGGGTTTCTTTTAGATAGGGATGAGTATGAGGAGAGTGTTGATGGAAATGCATGTGGTGTTTGACTGTTTTCAATGACATATAGCTTTCTAAATTTCGCAAGATATACAGAGCCTCAAGGGCGAAAAATAAAACACGACGGGGTGTTTGGCTCTAAGCCAGAGCACCCAAAGTAGGAAACGGAAACAAAACCAGCAAAACTTACATCAAAGATTATGGAGAAGCAACTTCACCTGGATTTAAGTCGAATGATTCCAAATGAACCCTGCTTTTAACAGCCCTATTTAAAGCTCAAAACATAGACATTCTTTGTACCGACCGGTAATATCATGACGACTAAAGATAATGAATATAAGTAAAAGTAACTTAGAGATGACATGTAGTTGTCTTATATTTTTGCAACTCTTTTATATTGTAGACAGAGACGGAGCCAGGAATTTGTATTAAGGGGGGCTCAAAAAAAAATTTCCCGATAGTAACATACAATTCCTTAATTAGTTGAGAAAATGGACAAAATGGCCAAACGTTGAATAATAGTGAAGATGAGGAATTGAAAAAGGTAAAAATGTGGTTGTTTATTAGATGTGAGCTATTGAAAAAAAATAGATTAATGACTCTATGAAACATACTTAAAAGCTAAAAGATTGAAAATAGAAATCTAATTGCACGAGGTATGTATTAACTGAAACCAAAACAAATAATTAAAACATATTATGATATCATCTGCTACGTATATAGTCTAAGGTGTATGCTTTGAGAAAAAATGATAAGAGCTGTAACCAAAGCTAAAATTGCTTTTTCCAGAATGCAGTTACTATTTTACATTTTTACTACTTCCCAAACAAAAGCAACATACACTTAAAACAAATAATTACGAGTAACATTTCTAGTCTTCTAAAAAGTATTTTATTGTTGTTTTCAAGAAAGTTGAGTGGGCACAAACTAGTTCTACAATTAACATATCTATATCCTGTTTATCTTCTTCGCTTGACTCCTCCTCTGTAAAATATCTATGATCTCCGGCCGGATTTTTTTTTCTCGTTTTTCTATCTTCTTTTTCTTATAACTTAGATCTGACCTACTTGGGCCGGTTGGGGGTGGCCGAGCACCCTCTGACCCCCCTACTGGCTCCGTCCCTGATTGTAGATGACTGTCTAAGATTTCATTTTGTCATGTCAATCATACCAGCTAAACACCCATTTTAGGCAACAGCCCATTAGTTGGGTCAAAATACTAGCCCAACCCAAACGTGATACCTTTAATGTTGACCCAACTCAAGTATGTGTTATTTCGTTTACTCTGGCTGAAAGCCCATAAAAATAGCCACATGGCCCACATAGGCCCAATAAAACGAGGCTAAAGAATATCGTTTCTCTTTTATAACGTCAGAAAACAATATTATGTTATACTACTTTCGGATATTATAAGATAGTTATGGCCCTTGGAAACCTCATACACTGAAATAATCTAGAAATCTATGCTCCATCTACACGTTGCAACTATAAGCAAACGCTAAAAGAGTAAGAATCTGCAATTGGCGAGTTTTATTATTGATAGTAATAGCAATCTCGAAATGGATAAAGAGTGCTAATCTTGAAATGCCAAGTACCAAATTCTAGTCTATTCGTCTATGGGTTCTAAAGGTCAAAAAGATCGAAAAAGAAAAAGGAGACGTGAATCTTATCGCAACTCGACATCTTCGAAAACGACATTTAAATTTACTACTCAAATAGTCCTAATTGAGTAATTGATAGCTTTGTTGTTACACAAAGTTAATAAGGTTTTTGAACAACATGTTATAATGTGCTCTCATAAAATGTTAGTCATACCACTTAGATTTTAGAGAAAATTCCAAAAGTAGCCCGGCCCCATGATCCTCCCTTTTTTAGACCAGAAAAAAATATATATATCAAAATAACTCGGGGCGACCTAGCATTTGGGCGACCACCTTATATGCATGAAACGTATCTAATTTTTTAAGTACACAAAGTACAAAAAGTACCAGAAAACTTGGTTTTCTTGCGCGACTTGTATTTTGGGCTACCTGTTTTTTGTCTTTTAGTGAAAAAAAATAGACACATGTCAAGCATATAAAGTGAACGCGCAATTGCCAGGTTGCCTTGGGTCATTTTGAGAATTTTTTCTTCTAGTCTAAAAAAAGAGAATAATGAGACATCCGGGCTACTTTTGAAATTATCTCAAAATTTTATTGCAATTTTAGATTTTTGGTCGCATGTCAAAGAAAACTACTAGTCAGTAGTCACACAATTATGCTTATGCGTTAGGTGCATGTAATGCATAAAATCGTCATTTATTTGACCAATAGATTGTTTGACTATGATATCTATTATCAATACGACTTACACGTAGAATAAGTTTATCCAATTAATACATTTAGAGATCAGAAATATGTAACCAACAAATACAAGTTGTAGAAGTAATATAATAATATATTACGGAGTATTACTTTTGTTATTATATGAGCCTATGAGGTAACTTGTAGTTTGGGAAGAAAGTTTGGTAAAGGAACAATATTTGAAAATTGATTCCTTACCCAACTAGTAATAAAGAAAGCATAGCTTCTCAATTTTACTTTTTTTTTTTTTCTCTCAAAGTCATCATTGCTTGTAGTTTTTCACAACTTTTGCTGTTGACACATCTTCTTTACATTTTGGTCCTTTTCCTTTTCATCATTAGTGAAATTTATGATCATTTTAATTCCCTTTAGGTAGCATTGGTTGTACTTAATAGTTAATACATTGAGTTAATCTTGTTATGTCATTTTGGTGACAATTCAAGAAGGAAGTGTAATGGATCTAACGTAAAAATGAAATTGCAACAATCGGTACTTACAGAAATTTATTAAATTTGGAGAATTGTCGCAACAAACATATAACTATGATTATTAAAGTAGCAATGATCTTTCTGAAAATGTGTGCTCGAAAAATCTCATACAAAGTCATGTTCTAGACATTACAAGTTTCAGCCACTTCACAAGATTGTATAAAATGTAATTATCTGAAATGTACAAAAAATTTCTTTGTTCTATTTTTAACATTAGAGTTCCTATAAGCCATAGAGGCTAAACCCCTTTACGTCGTAAAGGCTATACGTCATAGAGGGATCAAGCCTCTACGCTGTATAAACCATTTGAGATCCAAACTGCACTTTTCTGAAAACTAACTTACCCGACACGAGAATCTGTCAAACCTTAAAAACACGTTTCATATGTTATAAATATCATGTCTGTATATAAATTTCAAAATAACGACGAGCGAAAGCTTTCCTATACAAAATATGGGAGTTAACCCAAACACTCTATTTTTAACCCATAACTACATAACTTATTTATAAACATACATAAGCTAATCAGTGCAATTTTACTTGAAATCGTTTAGACTCAAAAGACATTATTACTGCTACTAAATGATTTGGAGCATTATCAAGACTATCGAGGGGTATGAATGAGATGCTCGTCAATCAATCCCACAAGCATTACCGCTAGCCCTCAAAATCCCCCTTTCAATTTACAAGCCCCTATTCCACTTCTAAAACACATTTTCGCTTTTCTTCATGACTTGTAAAAGTGCAGATATGTTAATTGATGTACGTTTAGGAGTACTGCAAACTTTCATGTTATTTCGTTCGGGGCAAGTATGATTTCCGGAAAATAGTCTTGTGACATCAAAACCTTGATACGCCGTATGCCAGAAAAAGGACATATTGGTTCAGTTAAAAAAGAAATTAATAATAATAATAATAATAATAAAATAAAAAATAGCAAAGTCTTACGCATTTCAGGATAAATCTCAGATTTTGTGAGTAAAAGTCTATGAGGGTAATTTATGTAATTTTAAGGCAGCTTTCTTTCTTACTTGGCACCATGTTATTCTGTCGTTAGTTTCGTTACATAAAGGTCATTATCAGTTAACATACCGTTACATTTCAGGTCCTTTTCTGTTAGTTGCTAACTCTACTAACATTCTAAACTCCACATAATTACTATTAAAATATATGTACTCAGTGGTGGAACTTGAACATTTATTTTGGGGGGGGGGGGCAAATTTATTTTAGGAGGGTCAAATCGTAGATTTGTTTGTATTATCAACTAAATTACCCATAAAACCTATAAAATTTACACTAGTCGTTGTAACTTTTGAAGGGGCGGGACCTCCCCTGCGCCTTAAAAGGTTTGCCGTTGTATGTACTAAAACTCTAAATTTTAAAGTGTTACATTAGCAATCACCAAAAGTCGTTCAAAAACTAGAATAAGAGCTTATTCTCATTTTCAATTTACATGCTTTTAAAAGATCTGTGATGCATGAAATTGTTTATTTTCACGTGATTGATTTATACAAACGTATAATAGTAGTAGTACTTAAGGAAAAAAAACACGTTAGATTTATTTTAAATCTGTATGGAAGAAAAGTGGACAAGTTAAAAGACAAAAATGGCGACTTCGAGAACCAACATATGCCCACTTTGACCGTAACCTAAACATAAAGAATTATTTAAAAATTGTTCTTAACATCATATTCTCCGCATAACCATGCTTTTTGCTATGTAACTTTTGTTTATTCATTATTATTTTAAAATTTGTAGTATGATTTTATGTACATAAGTATTTTACTAACAAAACCAATGAAAGGGAATATTGTGCATCCCATTTGACGGTTTTAGTCACCAAATGGAAATTGTGTCTTTTCACATAAAACACACATATCTAACTATCTGCATTTGGCACATAAAAAGGGCATAATACAAAGAGCTTTAAACAAATCAAGTGATGCTAACTTTTGTCATTTATACATATTAAAAACTTGTAATTAGGCAAAAAGACGGATTTCTTAGCATATACGATTAGCCGAATAACCATTTGGTTTCAAATTTCCAAAACGCCGGCCTTTTTAAGAATACTCACAGACCAATAAGCATATCGTCTCGGTTTGAACCGAACCGTACTCTTAGTATCAACTAAGAAGCATTATTTTCGATTAAAGTACAATTTTCGAAAAGTTTAAAAACTTGTACTACTTTTGTTGGTATAATCATTTTGAATAAATGTATACAAAAACGTTATTCTTTACCTTTCATGATTAAAGTGGATGTTGTTTTTTAATAAGAAATGGATAAACAATTGTGTTGGTCTAGACAAGAATCTAGTGAGAAATCATTCAAATAGGATTTCCTTAGTTTGTCGCATTAGATTATACTAATATTTTACATACTTGCATTTCATCCACTTGTTAACTTGTTAAAGTATTAATATAATATTTGAGACGTGTTATTTACAAATTTACATATCGATATTAACTATTTGATTTCAAGATGCGCATTAACCAAGACTCAAGACCCTTGATCAACAAGAAAAAAAGTTAATGGGTTTTTTAATCTTTTTTAAAGAACACTCTTTCACTATCTAATACTCTATAGTGTCTTGAGACTTTTTATGCTAGACTAGTGACATATGTAACTACAAAAATTTCTAAAGACAAAATTTCAACTTACTATATAAAGCGAAACCTTTTATAACTTGTTAACTCATGTTTCATACGCAATTAAACATAAAACATACTAAGATTAATTACCACCACGTTAGGTAGGTATTATTACGTCTCAAATTCAAACATGACTAGATATATATTTTTTATGATAAAAGAAAAAGTTGAAAACAATTACTGAAATACCCGGTTTATTTGAGTATATCTGAGTTAAAAACTCGCTATTCTCAAATAAGATGAAAACTCGTTTGTTTACTCTTTCTATAATACGAATTTAGATAATTTTTTAAGGCAGTACCAATTTGATCAAGATCACATTTTGTAAATAATATTTTATAGAGTGAAAAATAATGAGATGTATCTTTGTTTAGGCACGAGAGGAATACAAATATATTGGACTAAGATCACGTTATTATTATTTGCTTTGTTAATTATTTCAAAGTACAAAGACAAGCACGTGAGTAGTCTTTTAAGAACCGATTAAAGCATGTTGTAGCTCTCGAATTCATGTGGCACGTGAGGGTCAAGAAGTTGGTGCCCTACAAAATCAAGGTCAATTGCAAGTTAATTTTTGGTTAATGGTTATAAGCATGGTTGTCAGGATCCCGATCCTGATCTTAAGATCTTACGATTTTACGATACTGCAAAGCAAAAATGATCCGGATTTTACATAGGATCTTTGAAAGCTTAAGATCTTATAGGATTCCGATCTTCACTATAGGATCTTAAGATCTAATCCGATCCGATCTGATCATACCTTTCTCGGATAACAAACTAAAAAAATTGCAATTTTCTTGATTATTTTTTGTAGAATTTAAAAAACAACATGTTAATCCTATTAAACATTTCATAATTATAATTTAGTACAACATTTCGATGAAACATTCATATAATTTTTTGTTTATAATATATAATAATTTGTAAATTTGTAAAACATTACTAAAACTATTAAGAAAATGACATTATAGTAGGATCTTAAGATCCCGATCCGATCTTACGACCACGATCTTGCAAAGACAAAAACGATCCTGGGTAGGATCCCGATGTTGAAAACCTTGGTTATAAGTACATGATATCCTCTTATTTTCCACCTTTTTTTATTTTATTTATTTTTATTTTTATAATTTTGTTTATTTTATAAAACTATGAAATGGAAAGTGCGGAATAAAAAATATAAAGTTTAACCAGTCAAAAGTATTAAACTGACAAAAAAGTACAGAACAAAAACTGATAAAAAAACTGTGTTTTACTGTAACATAGAAATAAAATCTTTACTTTTTATACTTTTCTGATGGTCCAGTGTGCCAATAACATATCCCTTAATTCTTTCATGCTTTACTATGTTAGACTGAACCGCAATAAGGGATGTTACCCCCTTTCGGTCTACCCCAAACCCAACCAACTAGACGTGTGCCCCTTATTCCCCCAAAACCCACCGGACGCGTCCCTCCTCCCATACCCAATTCATTTGGTCTGCTACCGGACGGAATGAAATGTTTGGTTTGTGTGTGTATTTTTTGTTTTTATTTAATTTTGTGGGGTATGTTTTTTGTTCTGAGTGCAGTTCTTTTACTACGTGTGCTTATTTTTGGTTTGGTCTTGTTTTGGTCCGGAAGAAAAAAAACTGAGGTGGCGGTTTGAGGTATGGTTTTGGTTTGGTTTTATTACTATCACTCTTTTCTCGATAAGTAATCTAAAATGACTACAGGTGATCTAATTGAGAAATGCTACTTTTTAAAAAAATATATATATAAAGTTATATTTACATGATGGTTTTGACAATTAATTGTGAGAAAAAAAAAATATTATGATACAAAGTATCTGACCACTCACAGTCATTTTATGAGCAAAATTTTACAAACTCTTTGTTTTTATTTATTTTTTTTTAGTAAAGATATAAACTCTTTGTTAATGTAGCATTACTCATTTTACAATGACCACTAGGTTACCCATTTTGCTATTTATGCTACAATGTAACAAATCAATTTCGACACGACCAACGTTAAAACCACTAAATAATTATATTTTAATTATTGTATAAAAATAAATCTTTCTTTCGCGACTGGACTCTACAATGTGTTATTTAAGACTAAGTGTAATAGTGAGCACGTACGACCACGATCATCACTTCCATATCAACGTCAAGTCGTCAACTCAGTTTTCTCACTCTACAATTTTCTTTATGACCAACTTAATGTAATAAGGCGACCACGGTCACAACAAAAAGTATATCACTTAAACACAAATATATCCTACAAAAACCATTTATTAAAAACACCCCTACACAAAATAACTCACATGACCTGGTTGTTTAGTCGACCAAATGTACTTAATTTTTTAGAGTGACCGCAGTCATGCAACAAGGGGGACGCGTCCAATTATGAGCTGACCAAAAGAGGGCGACCACCCATTACCGATGGTCTAAGACAATTGAGCACCACACAAACTCGATTGAGGAAGCAAAAGACGACACCACAAATCTTGATCTACAATAATCCAAACAGACATGATCATAATACAAGTCTTGTACATATCCATAAACACCCCACATTGTCACCACACTCGTAAATATATGATATACAGGTGAACCAACCCCCAACTGGTCCACTAATACGACACTATATGAACTATATGATGAATTACCAAAAATATGCAATCAGTAATCAAAGTAAGGACAAGCACGGCCTCAAGCGGTGCGGACACTTGAAACGTGTTGGGGTACGAACGGGACAAACGTCATGTCGATGCGTCTTAAACAATGCCAAGCAAGAGGATGTGTAGGGTAAGATACATTAGGTACATGGATATACACATAACACATATCTAAATTAAGGTAAACAGCATGGGGGACCTTGAGAGTAACACCCTTCAATCTCACCTCAAAATTAGCTTCTAGCCATCCATATTCAATATCATCAACATTCAATCAATACATTGAGGGGGACCCTTTTCCTTCAAGTTTCAAAAAACCCTCACCCAGAAGTTACACACCACAAGATCAACACTTTTCTCACCTACCCATTTCCTAAAAAGTGTTGTCCGAAAGGAGATTGACACTTTTCGTCACCTAACCTTTCGACACAACTCTAATACACCCATGGTATAGCATTAACTTCAACTAAAAAGCTCATAGACAACGATAACAAGCCGCAAGATCTGATCTCACATCACTTACCAAACAAATGCAAGAAGCATAACACAGAAACTAAGCAAAACCGCTAGAATTAGAACTATAGTGAAAACATAACCTGAAAGATAACAACTGCAAGATCAAAAAACTTGTCACCAACACATCGTCCGTTGACAGACGGCTCTAATGTACCCATGATTGTTCCAGTAAATCGCTCACAAATTCGACCAAATATCAAATTATACTAAATGGCATACGAACCGACAAATAAAAGATACCTCAACAAGGCAACAATATTAAAAACCAGACAGAAAAATAAAGAATTGAACAGGAAAGATAACAGATGATCAGGTAGAAATATGCTACAAACAATAGAATATACCATTTATTTGTTTATTTATATTTCATTATTATTATCAAAAGCAGTTAGTAAAAGATGGACCCTTACAACAAAAAACACCTAAGGGGACTTCAGTCTACCCATCATCATCTTCTTCTTCACTATATATTTTTTTTCTATTTCTTTTCTGGTCTCAAATATACCAGAAATAAAACTAAAACAAACAAAACAAAGGATAGTCAAAAATAGTCAAAATACCAAAACCTTATATAGTCTAGTCCCATTTGATCCAAACCAGTTTTGTGATCTGGGTTCCATTTTTAAGATGGTAAGCAAACCAAGAACCTCAAAATCGAAACGAAAATTTGGACCAATAAGGGTAATAGACGAGTTAAAACTCGATATGTAGTACTAGTTATTATATATCATTTGCCTTCGATCACTGAAGCTAAGCCACTTATGACTTTACCACCAGTTTTTGGCGCCTTTGGTTTGATCTCAACTGGCTCCCACTTTTTCACAGCTTCCTCGGATTTTTCCTCTTCTGGTATAGCTCCCACCTCTTCCAATTCATTGACCAAAATCGGATCTTTAGGGTCTGAAATCGGGTTTGGTTTGGTTGTTTTCTCATTGAAGGACTGATTTTCAGCAGGACTGTTGTCTGCATTGGCTGTGGTGTTGGTGATGTGAGTGCAAGGTGAGAGCCATTTGGCTTTAACATAATCAGCTCTACGCCACGGTGGCAAAGGCATTCCTTTCTTCTTCAAGCTTTGTTTCGCTGCATCTGAAACGATGTTGATGATCTTCTGGAGACGGTCGGGTTTGCCCACGAATATCTGAGGGAGTGTTTGGAGAACTGCTTTGTAGCTTTTGGTTGATCTTGCTATTTCAAACTCTGATCTGAAATCTATGTCGATTATCAAACGCTCCTCTTCAATCATAGCATCAATATACTCGTATTCCCCTGTTCATTCCCAATCCCCAAAAACATAATCAATGACAGATCAAACCAGCAAAATCACATAAACCAGTTCTATATCAGATTACAACTTATGCAATTTCTTTGATTCACCAGTATAAAAAACACAACAAACTTACTCCAAATGACATTTATCGCGTAAAAGAACCAGCCACAATTAATCAGATAACCAATAAACATATCCAAAACAACCTTTCACACAAATAAACAACAATATGATCAAAATCTACATTTCAAAATTTTCGCGAAATCCTCAAAAACTACCTCTTATCTGCTGCATCAAAACGCAATAAACATATCCAAAACAGTAAACCTAAGAACTACCAAATCCGCTATATTAAAACGCAGTAAACCGATAAATTACACACCAAAAAATCAAGCAAACCATATACCTGCAGGGTAGGTGGAAGTCTTATCCCAACGAGATTTACACACAGCAACAGCATAACCACAACCCAACAAACCATCAACAACCATCTTCCTACTAATCTCATCTCTCCTCTTATTCTTATCAAACACCATTTTCGCAACATCCGCCAACAAATTCCTCTCAACCACACTTTCACACACCACCAAACTCTACAAAACCAAACACAAAAACAACACATCACTTCACAATCATACAAAAATCATAACCCAATGGAGGAGGTGTTTGTTTAATCTTATACAATTTCATAAACTCAGGGGTGTTTGTTTATTAACCTTCTTTTTGGGCTTATTAGCTTATATCTGATTCCAGCTTATCTTTCATAAGCCCAAATTTTCCGGCATCAGAATAATAAGCTTATATGATGTAATCATATAAGCTTTTTTTTTAAAAAAAAAAGCCGGAAAATTCAGGCTTATGAAAAAATAAGCCGAAATCAGATATAAGCTGATAAGCCCAAAAAAGAAGGTTAATAAACAAACACCCCTGAGTTTATAAAATATAATAATAATAATACAAAATCTAAAACAAACACCCCCTAAATTTATATACATATATATATAAATAAATAATATACCTTTAAAAGATCACAAAACCCATCATTATTAACTGAATTACCAAAACAATTAACATCATCATCATCACTAACAACACCACTTTCATTAATATTATTATTATTATCTTCTATAAAATTGATGACCATTTTATCCAAACAAACCGAATTCGGCTCTCCGAATTCCAGCGGTTCGGACTTATCCGAACCGCGTAAAAAACTCGAGAAATCGAAAAACCGCTTAAACCTCGATTTATTATTATTATTATTATTCTTATTATTACTATTAACTGATTCAAAGCTTTTTGTTTCGGCTTCGGTTGAATCTATTGGCTGTATCTTCATTGTCATCGTTAACGGCATAACTTTTTTTTCCGAATTTAAAAAACCCTAGAAACCCTAATTTTTTCAAAAATTTTATAAAATTTTTTTTGCTGTTATACTATCTGATTGTCGAAAACGACAAAATTTGGGGTTTTAAGAGAAATGATGACGTCATGGTGGGAAAAAGTAGCCGGAAAACTCATTTCCGGCGGAATTGTTAGAAAAAGTGTTTGATCGGAAAAAGTTGCCGGTGACGGTTAACGACGGTGTGACGACGGTGATCGGAATAAGTAATTTTTTTTTTGAAGAGTGAGTGAGTGAATGAATTTGGGGGTAAAAAGGGAAGTGAGACTTTGGTAAGGGGTTTGTTATATATAAGGAGGTTTTTTTTCTTTTTCAAAAGAAATAGTGGTGACGTGGATATTGGGTTATGACGTGGCACTAAGTTTTTATGATATCCTTTCTGTTTTTTTCTTTTGAGTCAGACCTAGTTAGACATATAACGTATTACTCAATAAGAGGTGAGGGACTTGTCTTACTACCTCTTACTCGATAAGAGATTGAAGACTCGTGTTAATGTAATATATTTATGATAAAAAGTCTTGTTTCATAGTTACATAAGTTACTTAAATAAATTGCAGAAACGAGCACTTAATCATTCGGACAATTATAAAAAAACAAACAACATTATTTCGTTCAGATTTAGACATTCTAGCCACATCTTACTGGTAAGATGTGGTAGTCAGATTCAGACCTAAAACATTTTAATGAAACAAACACACCCTAAATCTGTTGTAAACTATAGCTATAAATTGATTGTTTTTGCATTTTTTTTAGTATTGTAGATATGAAATTAAAAACTAAGCCTAATAGAGTCATCCCGTTTTCATCGGTTCCATTGAATGTAAAATCCAAATCAGACAAATACATATTAAAGATGTCATAAAAGTATACAAATGTATAGAACCGACAACTCGGCCAGGTCAGTTAAAAAACCGTATTTTAAAACATTGATTGCAACAGTAACAACAATACCCAATTTCATTGAAGCAAGATATAAAAGAGGTCTCCTCTGCTCAGATCTGTTGTGGTCCGTCATCGATGGCTTGATGCTGCTTTGGGTTTCGACTTTAGATCTGTTAGGTTTAGGTCTGGCTCCTTTAAGGATGCTTAGTTTTATCTTCTTTGTATGTTTTATGTACTTTATGTACTTTTGTCAAGCTACACCTTCATATGGTTGTGTCTACCAAAAGCTCACTCTGGTGATTCCCCCCACCCTTGTATGGTGTTGCTGTAGTGTGTCACAACTATTATGGTGTATGTCTTGTTTTGACTTAACTTGTTACCTTGTGTATTTTGTTTGGCAAATCGGTTTCGATTTTACCCATTATGTTCGATGTAACTTGTTGTGTTCAAATTACCTCCATTTGTGAGGAGTGAAATGAAATTTATGTTCAAAAAAAAAGATATAAAAGAAATTGAATGTATACATATATACTTTTATCTCAGTCAAACTCGAAGATAGAAAGATTGCTTTGACAAATACCTCCAACAAATGTTACTATATTTATTTCGAAATTAATGTTTACTCGACAAATATGCGTAGTTTAAGGGGAAAATTTATTGCAGCTTTGGTTATGCAAAAGTAAAAAGATGAAAGTTTACTATCAACAACTTATTTTTTTAACGGCTTTTTTATTAAAAGACTAGCAAGGAGCTAGAAGAAATTACAAACTAATGGTACTAGTATTTTCATCCAAGTAACCCAATTGAATTTAGATTTACATCGACTAGAACACCAAATGAAAGATAACTGAACTAAATCATCAAAAAGAAGCTCTCTACGAGGATGATCATCGGTTAAAAGAGCAAGATTCCTGAACCTCCAAATTAACCACCACATCACGTAATTAGTACCTTCAAAAATCTCCTTGATACGCTTAGAAAGGCGAATATTGTTGAACCACAAGCCAATTTTCATATGACTCAATGTTGATGTCTTATAACTCCCACCATCGTAAGAATTTGCTCCCCGACTGTCGGGCCAATGAGCATGAAAAAAGAATGTGAGAAATGGACTTCACAAAGATGTTACATAAAGGGCAAAGGATGGATGGGATATCCACTCCTTTAAGGGATAGATTCAACCGGGTAAGCAACTTATCCAAACTAACTCTCCAAGAAAGACATTAATATTGATAGGAATCACGTTAACCCATCTAGTAGGCACGCCTCCTTTTGGCAGAAGCGAATAATCAATAAAGGATCGAACTAATTTCACCAAAACCTCACCTGAAGCCTCATAAGACCAAATCCAATGATCTAACATGGGAGACAAAACTATACCATCAATACGAGATTGAAGAGAGCGTTGTTGTTCTTCCTTTATCCCACCTCTTGGAATACGAAGATAGGAGAAAACCAAGGACTCGTTACTTAATTTATCTGAAACGCTAATTTGTTAGATAATTCCAAAGCGTATAGTCTAGGGTACTGATGCTTCAACGCCATCTCGTCTAACCAAATATCATCCCAAAAAAGCGAGTCTTCCCGATTACCCACTTTCTTACGGACAAAAGACAAAAGATCAATACCTTTGTTTGTAAGAGACTTAGTTTCACGAATAATATCCCGCCATGGTGAACGCCTTGAGATAGATTCAAAGGAGTCGATCGCTCTTTTATCGCCATAAATAGCTTTAATGAGTTTAGCCCATAAAGAAGAACCTTGTACGAGAAAATGGCAAATCCCATTTGAAAAGAAGGGCACGGTTGAAAGCGAAAAAACTAGAGCACCAAAGCCACCATATTTTTTTGAAGCTAAAACTTTGTTCCAGCTAATCAACGTCAGTTTGCTTTCTGAACCATCCCCATGTAAAAATTTCCTTCGAATCGATTCCATGTTGTTAACACATAGGAACTTTGAAGATAGACATGTGATATAACGGAATAGAGCTTAAAACATATTTAATTAATGTAAGATAACCTCCTATTGAAAGAGTCTTGAGCTTCTACTTGGAAAGCCTCGAGGATACTTTATATAAAAATTCGTCCCACGAAATAATTCTAGACATGAAACCTCCAACTTTAACTCCAAGATGAGTGAAAGGATAAGAGATTATTGAACAACCCACTTCTCTCGCTACTAAATCAACCTTTTCTGTTTGAATGCCAACCCCCATAATCTTGCTCTTATGAATGTTTATTTGGAGACTAGACGCCATATGAAAGCCTTTTAAAACATTAACAATTGTTTTGATGTTCAACTATCCCATTTACCAACGAAGACAGCATTATCCGCAAAGAATAAGTTATAGATTGTCAAATAATTGTTGATAGAAATACCCGAGAAAAGGCCGGCGTCCGTAAAAATTCTAATAGAAAGATGTAGAATTCATCACCAAAATAAATAAGAAAGGAGACAAAAGGTCTCCCTGCTTCAATCCTTTGTGAAATTGAAATTCCGTAGTCGGGTTTCCATTAACGAGAATTGATCCCATGGTAGACTTGAGATATCCAACCACACCATTTATTACCAAAACCAAACATCCTTGGAACGTCGTCTAAGTAACCCCATATAATCGAGTCGAATGCCTTTCCAAAATCAACATTGAAAAACATAGCTTTCACCTTCTTATGTTTACACCACGAGAGAAGCTCATTAAGGATAAACGACCCATCAATAATTTGCTGATTGGTAACAAATTCCGATTAAACATCGCTAACCAGATCCGAGATAACCAAGCTTAATATATTAGCCAATATCTTGGCAATGATTTTATATAAACTTTCGATTAAACTTATAGGGCGAAAGTCTATAGTGACTTTGGCATCTTAAATATTCAGAATTAGAGCAGTAAAAGAAGAATTACATCCACGTGGGAACATACCTGAAGAGAAGAATTCGGTCACAGCAACCATAATGTCTTGCTCAAGAAACTTCCAATATCTACGAAAGAATTCGAAAGTGAAACCATCCGGACAGGAGATTTATTTGTGCCACAATCCCAAACCGCACTCTTGATCTCGTCTAGAGTAACATTACGTTCCAAATCTTCCTTTTGATCTAAAGAAAGGCGATTAGTATACTGATTAATGAGGTGTAAATTTATATGTTTTTAAGGGGTCATTTAGCCTCTAAATTCGTACATATTCGATCAGTTATTACCCTAAATCGTTTCTATTTGAGTTTTAGGTACTCGGGAAGCAAATGATGAAATATGGAACATTTATGGCTCAATTGGACAAGAAAACGGCAAAGTCAAGAAAACGTCACAAAAAGGAGTTGTGACGGCGTCAGAACTACTAAGTGACATCGTCACTTGAAGATTAACAAAGATGATCCAGTTATAAATTTTCCAAGTGACGCTTAAGACGATGGCGACGGTCTTGAGCTAACGGCGTCAAGACCACAAAAATGAGTAGCGACAGCGTCATGATCCATAAGGTGACGCCGTCACAACTAAGTCAGTGCAAATAAATAAAACCCTAATGACGGCCAGCTGATGATGTTACAATTGTAAAGTGACGTCGTCACAAGTGTATACCTATATATATTTTTCATATTATTTTCATTCAATGTAACATCTTGGAGAGACCACTTTGAAGGAACTTTGTGTGCCCAATTTTGCAGCTTTTGTAAGGGTTTTTAGCCCCCAAACACTCCAAGTTTTATTGAGGATAAGTTATTCAATCCTTAATCATTACAGTATGTCCATGTGTTGTGTGATTATTTGTTTGCCTTCTCTTTGATCTAACATGTTATGCTAAATTTATTAGTGTTTACTTAAGATTGCATGAAACCTAATTATTGATTATTGATTGTCATCTCTTGTTTAATTAGTTGCTATTCGCGTTAGGAGTAGGAAAACTGGCTAGATCTTGGTATATTAGCTTAAACGTCCGACTAAACGCCCCGCTATATGTAGATAGTGTGTCATTCGTTGTATTTAATGCGTGAATTGTGTTTGTTGACCTCAAGCATGCCAATTTCGACCTCCAAACTGCGGG